>CAJUYG010001170.1:10020-46074 GCA_910591675.1 Galerucella calmariensis
TTAGAAACCTTATCAGTATTCTTTATTTGCTTATTAATATGAATGAATCACATTTGGCTAAGTAGGTATATCGATAAACCATTACATTATTATAATGTTCAAATCTCTTTTCACTTTTAATCAACCGTGAATAGTAATAAGCCAATTATTATCTCCGACTATACAACTAAATTCACTTTCATCACTTTCATGATATATCATTAAATCAATCGTAAGCAATTTGCGTTCCTTTGATTTCAAAGGGTTAAAAAATGAAATAGAATAATGAAAAAATTCAGTTGAGTTTTATCCAATGACGTATTAAAGATAGACAATCCTTTTTTTATATGTTGGTTGGGACGATACCAGAGATTGTTATAATCTGTGATGATACTATCCTGACATGATGCCAAATCTTGTATATCTTGTAAATATTGTAGTACTAAACTGTCACTGAACATCAATAAATTACTAAACAAATAATGACATTTCACAGAAAACTAGACGACTATGTTTTCTTTTTAAATTGATAAGAAATAATTTTTTCTGTAAGTTCCTTGTGGCATTATTTATTATTTTTTCTCTTATTTTTTGGGAATCAAACCACAATAAAGTTTTTTATTTCTTTTTATTTCGCTACCGAAACGTCGAAATAAAAAGAAATAAAAAACTTTATTGTGGTTTGATTCCCAAAAAATAAGAGAAAAAAAGAAATAATTTTTTTCATATTCTGTCCGCTAGACAATAAGTATTTTTGATAATATTGTTAATTTAACTAATAAAGAATGTTACGCGTTACTTTATGAGCACACACAAAACTATTATTGTATTTTTGTCCACCCTGTACCAATTGGAATCAATGTGTGATACATTTTTGGAATCAGCTCAGCTAGAGTAATCCGAAAATTGAGACAAAATGGGGGTGTTCCTTTTAATAAAATGACGGTGACGTCATTACTCGAAAGTAATTCACCCTGTATATTAGATTATTATTTTCAAATACGGTAAATTAAAATAAAAAATCGATGTGTTTCAGGATTATTTCTTAAAATGGTCTGTTTAACTAAAAATGAATTTGTTCCATACTTTACGGACACAGTGTATATTATACAGGGTGATTCATTAAGAATGTCCAATCTCTCAACTGTAGATTCTAGACCTCAAAATATGATGATTCTGCTCAACATGCCTCATGCAAATATTGCTAGTTTCCGTTCAAAGTTTAAATTTAAATTTTGATTTTCGCAATAATTTTTTATGTTTTCACAATTTCTCTTTGAAAATTGGAAATTTTATGTTTTTTGGCATGAGGAATCATAATTTGCACTCTAATTTAACATTGCTGATAGAGGGCGCTAGTTACACTTGTTTGTGTTAATTAAATCAAAGTAAACTTTTTTTGTGCTAAACTTACAACTAAAATAATAAAAAAATATTAAAAAGCTCTAAATTCTACAAAAAAAGTTACTCTTCTTTAATTCGTGTAACTCAATTGGTTATTTGCTTCTAAAAAGTTCAATAAATTTAAATTTTTCCAAAAAAAATTTTATTATTCCTTAAATATGTGACAATAACAAATTTGTGAACTAAATTAAAAAACTTCAAAGCAAATGCTCAAAATGCTCACCATTTACTTCAATACACTTTATGATCCGCTTCCGTAAAATAATCCTTGTCTATTATTTTTAATTACATCCGCGGCTTCTTCTATTTTCCGTCGCAGTTGTGGAAGAGAAGTAATTTTTTCTTTGTAAACTAATGCCTTCATTTGCGACCAAATTGAAAAATCCAAAGGATTGAAATCAGGGCCTCTTGGTGGCCAAGCAAACTCACTTTCACGACCAATCCATCGATGCGAAAACTGTTCGTTTAAGTATTGATGAACTTGTAAAGAATATTGTGGTACTGCTCCGTCGTGCAAAAACCACATATTTGGTCTTAAAGCGAGAGGTATATCCTCTAGTAATTCGTGTAAATGTTCTTGAAGAAAATCTAAATAAAGAGGTCCATTTAAATTGGTTGGCAGTTCAAAAGGACTTATTAAATACCCACATATTACACCTCACCAAATGTTAACCTTAAACTCGTGCTGAAAATGTGTTTCCCTCATAGCATGTGGATTTTCAGAATCCCACAAATGATTATTTTTATAATTAAATATTCCTCGTCTGGTTAATGTTGCCTATTAAGCAGACTTAATCGGCGAGTACTGATATCTGGGTTCTCCGTAACACAAATTAAAATTTCATCTTCTTCATCGGCAGTGATTTTTTTTTAAAACCGTGCTCAGTTTTAGAGCGTTTCACCCCGTTTCACCTAAGCGATTGTAAAGATTTCGGTACAGTTTGTAATTGGGTTGCCTTCGATTTGGGTATAATTGTGAATATCTTCGAGCCGCAGCTGGACCACTATAATTTGACTGAGCAAACACGTAATTCATATCGCGCATCTCATTATTGGAAAGATCGTTATGCCTAGGCATTATTTGATAAATAACTATTACACTTGTTAATTACAAAATTGTTCATAAATGGAATACTAATGTATTACTTATTCTTATTATTATCCAATTTTTGCTTCTACACAAACTGTCTAAAAGTAACATAAGCCTACTTAAAAAAACGAAAAATTAAACTCTACACAAACTGTCTAATAGAAACACAAGCCTACTTGAAAAGAAAACGAAAAATTAAACCACGGCTTAATTCACGAATGTTATTTTGAAATTAAGAGATCTTTACGAAAGCGAATCATAAAGTGTATTGAAGTAAATGGTGGGCATTTTGAGCATTTGCTTTGAAGTTTTTTATTTTTGTTTATAAATTTTTTATTGTTACATATTTAAGGAAGATTAAAGTTTTTTATGGAAAAATTATAATTTATTGAACTTTCTAGAAGCAAATAACTCGATAACCGATTGAGTTACACGAATCAAAGGAGAGTAACTTTTTTTTGTAGAATTTAACGCTTTGTAATTTTTTTTTATTATTTTAGTTGTAAGTTTAGCCCATGAAACTAACTAGCGCACTCTATTAGCAATGTTAAATTAGAGTGCAAATTATGATTCCTCATGCCAAAAAACGTAAAATTGACAATTTTCAAAGAGAAATTGTGAAAACATGAAAATTATTGTGAAAATCAAAATTTAACTTTAAACTTTGAACGGAAACTAGCAATATTTGCATAAGGCATGTTGGGCAGAATCATCATATTTTGAGGTCTAGAATCTACAGTTCAGAGATTGGACATTCTTAATGAATCACCCTGTATAGGTTGAGTTTACTGTCTGGACCTTTACTTTGTGGAATCTATTGTAGTACTTTTAAGGAAAAAATTAAAAGTAATATTATACAGGGTGTAACAAAAAGGCAGGTCATAAATCATACCACATATTCTGGGGCTAAAAATAACCCGATCCAACTCAAGTTACCCTAGTACAAATGTGTATGCGAAAAAAGTTACAACCCTTCGAAGTTACCAAATGAAAATTTATTTTTTCAAAAATTTCGACAGTTGTTCGACATATTATAATGAAAGTTGACAAGTGGCTTTCTTATGATTAGAGCATCTTAAAAAAAAAATTAAGAAATTATTGCAGCCCGTTAAAAAATTATGGGAGTAGAGAACCACTAAACCCCTCCAAAATTTTTGTGTACTTTACAATTTAATGCTTATTGTGGCACCATTATTCAAACACATTATTTTTGAAACTTTTTTGCCCCCTAGTACTTTTTACAATTATCAGTTTTTATCGAGATACGGCCTATTTTTTATTATGCTTCAAAAATTTCGACTAACAAAAATTAAAGTCAATGAATTTTTAAGTTTTTCGAGGGTCCCAAACTTTTGATTATTTATTATAATATGTCGAACAGCTGTCGAAATATTGAAAAAATCAATTTTCATTTGGTAACTTCGAAGGGTTGTGACTTTTTTCGCATGCATATTTGTACTAGGGTAACTTGGGTTGGATCGAGTTATTTTTAGCCCCAGAATATGTGGTATGATTTATGACCTGCCTTTTTGTTATACCCTGTATAGGTACTTATCCAAGTGCTATTCACCTCCTATACATGTGCTAGTCACATGCTAATAATATCTCCTCTATCCATTTTTCGCTTGCAGCTGTTTAGGTGCTATGTGCACGAACTTAAGCATTTTTGTCAACCTGTGAAATGTAGTATTATTGATTAGTATAATGAAAAGGCCTCGTATTCGGAAAACCGCCATGCCTTGTTGATCACGACTTGGTTACATTTGAATCGCGCCCCAGCAAGCAGGCACGTGACACGGCGATTTAATTCAACTGGAATTGACTCATATTCAAATAACCTACATCCTACATTAATATACTTTTCCGTCGACCGTGTATTAACATATGCCATTAACGTTGTCGAAATTGGACTAAATTATAAATTTTAGGCAAAACAACGGTTTGAAAAAAAACTGGAAGACTTCTGTGATTTATCAATAACGCAGAAAAATAATGGTGATGGTGAACCATCCGAAATAACCGTCGATTGCTCATGGTCAGGTCATAGAAGTAACTATGAAATGAGGGACTTGAAGTCAATTAAGTTAATTCAAGGTATTGTTACTGTATTATTTATTTATTTATTTAATATACACACCTACATTTCTAGGACCAATGCTGAAACAATTTCTCATTTTATGAAATATCCAATGCACTGATTTTGAACAAATCACCTTGGAGTGGATAAGGCTGAGTAAGAAGAGACTCCAGAGGAAAAAGAAGGGTGAAACAGTAATCTTTCAAAACAAGGGATAGTGGCCCCTACTTCTGAGAATATTTTTTATCTTTAATTATTGTTTTGCTTTTGATTATTAGTTAGAGTTTTCCATTATTTTTTATACACTGTGTACATAAAGTAACGTAACTTGCTAATATTTCGATTTCCGTTCGGCTTACAAAAAAAATGACGAATAAAAGTTTTTCCAAATAATCCAGACCATCTGCAAAGTAGAAGTACCTAAACAGGGTGCACCGTTGCTCCAAAATAACCTATAACCATAGTACACTATGTATATATTTTCAGTTTTTCATAATCTATTAAATACAAATACAACCATCTAGACCACACTTTAGTGCTGCTATTCAAAATTACTTAAATAAAGTTTTCCAAGAGAGGAGAATTGGAAGAAGGGGTTGACAATTGAGTGGCCAGCCAGAGCTACCGATTTATCGCCTTCAGACTTTTTCTCCTGGGTATATCAGACAAACATTATGTACCAGACCAAACCCGATAATATGGATGAGCTGAGAAATAGAATACTATTAACAGTCAATCAAATGACAAGTCAGCAATTGCCTAATAACATATCAGTTTTTTATAATCGACTTAAATACTGTCAAATAGAAGAAGGAAGACAATTTGAACATCTCATTAAATAAGATTAGTTATTTGTTCCTGTTAATTATTTTGGTAATAAAACCGTTCCCGTTAATTATTTTTCTCAATAACTGTAGAACAAATGAGATAAAAATTATGCGGGCTTGACGGTTTTATTTGTAATTTAATAGATTATGGAAAACTGAAAATATATACATGGTGTACTATTTAAAAAAATATGTTAATAAGTTTTTTTGGTGCAACGATGCACCCTGTATACTTCTAATCACTGGATTATTTGAAAGAACTCTTTTTTTTCGTAAACCCAATGGAAATCGAAATATTAGCAAGTTACGTTACTTTATTTATACACTGTTTATTATTACCATTTAGTTTTTCAACAGTTTTAGTTTTGCATTATTAATGTTGCATTTGGTACCTATTGGTTTGTTTTCAGTTTCTGACTCTATGTTAATAAAATGAATATATTAATATGCATTCATTTGCTGTTCTTTTAGTAGGTAACCAAGTACCTACCTATCTTCTGTAAGTTCCTTGTGGCATTACTTATTCTTTTTTCTCTTATTCTTTTGGGAATCAAACCACAATAATGTCATATTTTTTCGTTGTGTCAGATAGGGACCAAAAATTATTTTATTAATTTTATTACTAGTTAATCTTGACAACGGTAGCTGGAACGCTACCGAAACGTCGAAATAAAAAATAATAAACATTATTGTGGTTTGATTCCCAAAATAAGAGAAAAAAGTACCTACCTACATCATCCACCATACTTTATATTCCAAATATAGACAAATGCCATTTACAATACTTATTACTTTTATAAATAATATTATAAGTTGCTTTTATGTTTGAAATATTCATAAGGTGGGTATAGAATAATAAAGTAACAATAATTCATTTCTTCTTAGGACCCTCATCGCTACTAGAGATATTGTATTTCATTTCATCTATGGAAAATAGTGCTTCAACTGATTTTTCATAGATCCAATGAAATAAAGTATTTTAGGTAAGCAGTAAGACAAAAGAAAAAATAGGGAACTTTTGTTACATCTATATTATGTAATATTCAATACATAAATATTCTTTAGATATTATCTCATTTTTACATATACAGGGTGGGGCAATTTTCTGACATCGGAGGATTACATCGTTGTGGTGATAGATAGAACTTTATAGTTTTGTGTGAGCTAATACAGTTACTGAGAGCACATTTTGAAAATACTTTCGATTCTACAGGGTGTTCCAAAACCACGTAGCATCACAAACTTACATTTTTTTTAATGGAATGTACTATATTTTGTTTAAGAATCGAAAAGATCTCACCGAGAGCGTTACAAAAATATAGCACTCTAATATATTATAAGGGTGTTTTACAAAGATATGGCCAATTATTAGCAAAAAAGACCTCCTCTTTAACACTCTGCAGAACAGTAAATTAAAATAAATCAACAGGTCTTTGTGTTCAAATGTCATACACACATCATTGGCTGTACTCAGTATTAATTATTTTTTTCATCTGTGGCTTCTTTAATACAGGGTGAAACAAAACACAAATCAAGCAATATCTCAAAATTTTTAAATGAATCACCCTATAAGTCTTTTTACAATTTTTTAGTACAATTAATAAACTTTCAAACGATGTAGTAAACTTAGGGCATTAGTTAATGGAAAATCGTAGATATTTTATGATAATGTATATTACTGTATATTACATAACAATTTAAACATATTTGAGATGTTATATAATATAGGTACATAATAAATATGTAATGTGAATATGTATTTTTTACATAATTATTGTTCTCTAGCTTTCTCGACCTTTGTCAGTATTGAATACATAAATATTATCAATCTAGTTGTGACTTCAGTTTTATATAACTGTTACTTTTATATTCCAAAAATTACATAACATATATGTATTCAATATGTTTTTGTGTTTGCTAAAAGCTACAAATAAAAGCCACCTCCCTTTTTCGATGTGTATATATGCATTATTTCGAATACTTTGGAAAGGAGCTCTTCTTAAATGTATCAATACCAGCGTTTAGTAAATTGAAATACTCGAGAAAAAATGGAAGGTGTAACGACAAATTAGGAAATTTAAGAAGTGACGGAGTACGTGCTATGATAAATGTGTCATTCTGTACACAATTATTATGTTTCATTGCATGTTAGTCTACACTAAACAAAAACCCCTTTGAATCACCAATCTTGAATATGATGAGTCAGTATTGCTGTTGGTAGTGAAAAAGGAAAACACTACCCTTTATCATACGTACTCGGCTGCTGAAAATAGGATACATAATAAGATATCATTAAATACGACAATATTGCAGGAAACTGTAATAATGCTTTATTGTTTCGAGTCCACGTGTCTTGGTTGTCAGATTTTTCGAATTTTGGTTTGCGGTTGGAGGTGAATATGTCGCTACTGTCACAACTTTTACACTTCCATTACTGGAAAACATGTACTGATTGTGATTTTGGTGTCTTCTTCAGTCCGTGATTAGGGTTTGAGCTCGCGGACGGAGAACATTATACCTTGTACTGATAAGGCGCAAATACGCCAAAACCGGTTACAAGTCTATGTTGTCCCTTCTAATTGCAAACCAGAATGATTGGTGTTAAATATTTTGTAGATATGCCAATCCTGTTTGACTTTGAAGTGTAATTCAATATCCGCCGGCGCCTATAGCCCTGGAAGTAGTTGTTGCTTCTTAGTTGAAGGGTCAGTATATTTATTATTGATTTCTTTATAACTATACATAGGTCAAATTATATTACAAATTACAATATCGTTCACTTTCTCAGCGGTGTACAAAAGTGCTAATTTCTCACTTGTGTAGTTTTTTATGAGTCTTTTTTTAGCTTATGGCTGGGAAAATTAGAGCAATTTCTGCATTTCATTTGACTAAATTACTAAAGATTTAATTAAAGATTTATTAAAAATTACAGTTGGTAACAAATTCACGTTTCAAAAAATTTACTGTAATTTTAACTTTCTTCACATGAGATTTTTCACCAAAAATTATAATGAATCGTAAAACGGGAACCCCTGGTGTTGGTGTTTCCAACAAGTTTTCAGTTATTGTTAATAATTCAATGTCTGTAGCAGATGTTGAGGGAACAGGAACAGAATCAAACTTCTCTAATGTTTAAACGACTTTCACTGAGTTGATTTCAGTGAATACACTATTTTTCAAGAAATGCCTTTCTCCGTCACTATAGAATCTTCAATATCTTTACCCTAATTCGCAAATGTCGTAAGTCCATTTTTGCCAAAATTGGGTTTTTGGCACCATCTCGTTTAATACTATCCTAAAAAAAATTTTTGTTTTCTAAAAACAGTTTTAAAATAACAGATTCCAACCCTAAATTACATAGTTTACCAAAATAGAATCATCAACCTCTAATAATTCAACCCAATAAGAAGTTTTTATCCTCCCCTGTAAAATCAGTCAAAACTGGACTTATGAAATTTGCGAATTAGGGTAACGATATAGCCTTTCGCGACGCTACTTGACTTCCAACCACCGTGACATTTTATTGTGAGCAGATCAGCGCCCGCCTTTGGTAAAACGGTGGCTGAGGAGCGCCGAAACGAATGAACCGTGTATAAGTGGGATTTGGTACCTATAGACCGAAAGCACTTGACACGTGTAGGCTTCATTATTTTGAAAGAAAGCCTTTTTCATCATCGAGTTTAATGTGATAAACAAGTAGGATAAGGCTATTGCTCAAGACCCGTACTTCCTAATCGACGCTATTGAAGACTCCTCGTAAAATGTATGCTACTAAGATAGCAGAATATTTGGCATAAATTGGTTAATTATTTTTTTCGCCTTCCTACTAATTTTTAATACTACAGATTTCAATCTAGACATACTCTCTATTACTATGTGAGTATGCCCTAGTTACTCCGACTCCCAAAAAATTTACTATGTAAAAATCTGCTAGATATATTTATGCCCTACAGTGTTGCGCCAATCATATCAATCAATCAAAATACAATAGTACCCTCATAATTAAGTGTGAGTGATAGGGGAACAATATAAAAATTATTGAACAAAAGGGTGATCTAGACAGGATACCGGTAACAGACGCTCATTTGGTTTAGTCATATTTCGTGTTGTCTGAAAGGAATACTTCAATTAATTCAAAAAATATAGTTCACGTAGAATGAACAATGAACACATTTACCTTTTACACGCATATCTTTGGAAGAAAGGAAGCAATTTTTAGTGATAAATGATAAAGTTTATAAATTTAGTTTTATATACAGGGTTTTCCGAAACTCTCCTGGCAAACGCAAACCATAGAAACTAAATGTGTTTTTATGTCCCTCTAACCCAGCGGCTCCCAAACTGTGCTCCGCGGTAGGTTTTTAAGTGCTCCGCGGATAATCTGCGAAATATCGTAATCAAATAATACCTACATGTTAAATTACATATATTATATTCCTATGGCTGGAAAAACAAGTGGTGTAGTAGCTAGAATTAAAGAAAAAAATAGTAACTGCACTAATAGTCATTGTGTTCTTAATCGTCATGCATTACCCTTCAAAAAAATGTCACCTTCCTTAAAAGAAGTTTTGGATGAATGTGTAAAAATAATTAATTACATCAAATCTCGCCTCTTAAATTCGAGGTTGTTTAAAATATTGTGTGACGATATGGGTAGTCTACATACGAATTTACTGCTTCATACGGAAGTAAGATGGCTCTCACGAGGCAAAACTTTAACTCGGCTATTTGAATTAAGAGCCGAAGTAAGGAGTTTTTTGATGGAAAGTGACTTCGCATTAAAAGGGAGATTTAGCGAAGAGCAATGGTTATCAAAGTTGGCATATCTGGCGGATATTTTTTCTAAAGTTAATGATTTAAGCACGTCACTTCAAGGAAAGTCAATTTCGGTTTTTGATGTTAACGACAAAGTAAAGGCTTTTAAAAGAAAATTGGTCTTTTGGGCAGAGTCCCTGAATAAACAAAATTTGGACAGCTTTCCGTTGTTAAAAGAACTTAAAGAAGAATTTGATTTTGAACTACCGAATGATCTTATGAACGAGTTCCATATTCATATTATAACTTTACGCAATAATTACCAGGAATATTTTCCAGAAGAATTTCATGACAAAATTAATTACAATTCTTGGGTTGCAAACCCATATAACGCAATACCAGAAAAGCCAGCGAGTTTGACGTCTGAAGAATATGAATGTTTGATCGACTTGACATCTGATTCTGGAATACGAGATATATTTTTAACAAAGTCATCAATATCAGAATTTTGGTGTAAACTAAGAGATGAGTTTCATCATTTGTCAGATAAAGCAAAAACTATTCTGCTTCCTTTTGCTACTACTTATTTATGTGAAGCTGGATTTTCTGCTTATCTCATGACCAAAACTAAATACCGGTCGCGCCTTAATGCAGAGCCTGATATTCGTTTACAGTTGACCGAAATTGAACCTAACATAACAGCATTGAGCAAATTAAAACACACACACGCACATCCTTCTCATTAAAGAAGTTGGTGGTTTTATTAAGTATTTGTAGTTTTGTTTTTGGATGTATGGGACTTCCTTACTGTAAGGAAATGTCATTTCCTCACTTTAAGGAAATGATATTTCCGTACAGTTGTTAGTGTTCTACATAAATGATTGAAAACACATTGCTTATAAGGAATTAATTTATATTTTGAAAACATCAAGTCATTGCTGAATACATTTTTAAGATCAATTTGTTATATTTACAGTGATTTGACACATAGTACAATTATTGAACATTGGAGGAACACTCTTAGAACTATGAGAAACATTTTGGACAACATGCAGGGTGGTAGGGTCATTTTGTTGAATATTTTGTACTGTGAAAATTTTATTTGCCACCTCAACCTTATTGTTAAGCGATTCTTCGATATATCCTTCAGCAACGTTTGATGACTTCCATCCGCCATGCCTCTTTAAACTAGTTATGTCGGCACCAGAGTCAACCAATATTGTTGCAGAAGACCGACGAAAGCAGTGACCAGTATATTCTGTCGGATTTACCAAGTTCAAATAAGTAGCAACTATTTTGGGCATTTTTCTAAATTGATGAATTCCTACCATTTGTCTACAACCCTTTCCGCTTTGATATTTAAAGAAAAATCGGTCACTGTTCATATTTTCTGGTCTTAACGAAACATACTTTCGATAAACATTCAAGTAGATCTGATTAATTACAAATGATCTTGGTTTGTTGGTTTTCGAATCAGGTATGCTGATTAAAAGCTTCTAAGTCTTCTATATCGTGTACAGTCATTCGGACTAACTCATCCATTCTACAGGCCGCAGAAATACCAAATATTACAGCCACCTAAAAAATAAATAAAGCTACAATCTAAATAGAAATTAAAACCTTGTAAATTACCTTAATCATTAAATTTTCTTTATCTGGAGCTTCCTGGATAAATTTTTCAATTTCTTCCTTCGTTAAAATCTTAGATTTCTTTGCCCTATAACCTTGAGCTTGCCGTTTCAATAAAGAACGAAGTTTTGAGTATGTAGATATATCTACATTGTGTTTAAGTGCAAGGGTTGACTTCAGCATTGAATAATTGGCCCATAATGTTGAAGATTTCATCTTTAAACAAAGGTCTAGGAAGTATGCCATTACAACATTTTCTGAGAAAGAACTCGTATTTTTACTCATGCGATAATCCATAAAACGTCTGTATGCATTTTCGTACTTTTCTCTTGATTTCTTTGGCAATAATTCTAATGAAGCAGTATTCACTGCCTCAACCAGCTCTGGAGGAGTCCCAGGAATGGAAATTTCATCATCACTTATCATTTTACTTTCGAGAACACCAGCAATTAAATTTATAAGCGTCAAGTTTGACAATTCAACCTCAATACGTTTCCATAGTAACCCAAGTAATTTTATTAGGAATTTCAAAGCACCATTTATTTGGGAATAAAATTATCGCGTTTTTTTTTAAATCAATCAATATCTGTCGAATTTTAAACGATTTGCGGAAAAATAGTATGTTTACCTCGTAGGAAAAGCCACATTCCTGGACTCTGTGTTGCTAAGTCTCGGCTTGCGCCTCGACTTAGCAATCTTCACAGTCGTCCAGGAATGTTAAGTTTTTCCTACCCGGTAAACAATGTACTATTAATTTTCTGACCAGCTGTCTTATTTTATGAAAAAATGAGGGTTCGTAACACCAAGACTATAATTATTGAATTTCATAACATAATATGTTCTACATGACGACCGTTTCCGTGAGAAATGTCTGACTGTTGAAAAAAATTTTGGTTACTAACAAGTTACTAAGCAGACACGTATTTTCACTTCTACTTCAGTTAACTTCGAATAATATTTTGGTATGTCATTCATGGACGGTCTGTGAGATTTAATCTGAGTCTTAACTTCGAGAACTTAAGTAATACTATGAAGGACGCCGAAAAATCACGAAATTTGCGGACTTCTCCAGTTTTTCTCTTATAACCTCTAACTTATCAGATTTTATCGAAATACATATATTTACCAAAGTTGAAGAAATAGGAATGGTGATGAGCAAAGCAAGAACAAGACCAAGTCTATATGATAGTATTGGTCTCGCCTATTCGGTCTTTGTCTTGTTCAAATCGTCCAGACTTGGTCTTGCTTATTTAGTATCGGTTTTTGTTTTGCGTACAAAGTCTTGATCTTGTTCATTTCACCTTTTACTCAGTTTTTTTTTACTTTTAAAGATGATCATAGTTATAAATTATCAATAGTTTATAATCAATTTTCAACTAGCAGAATTCTTCATTTTATTACTATTTAAATAATATTATTGCGTATTTGGTCTTGACTTTGCATATTCAGTTCAGTTATTGGGATGATACAGATTCACATATTTTCCGTGAAGGTAACTCCCAAACACCACAGGAAATAAATTTTGGGAAACGCTGTTATTTGGCCAGTTAGTTAACGTTATCAAACCTTCAATTGTTGATAATTTGGAAAGCCAACTAGATGACACAGGAAATTTTTTATTGATGAAAATAACTTGTATTTCCAACAGATTTTCTTTGTGGGAATATTTGATATTTGAGGTCTACAACGCAACTATTCAAGTTTCAGGCGATGTAAAAAGGAAACTTCAAAAAGTACGGCTGGAATTAAAAAAAAAGACTTAAGTAAAGGTGCTATGACAGTTCAGCCTCATAGGGAAATCACCGAAAAAGCTAAGGTGCAAAAACCCCGAAAATAGCTCACTTTGGAGTGAGGGCAACAGTGTATGTGACGTATATGTCAAATATCACTGGTCAATCACTTGTCAAATGTCTGTCTGCCACTTGTCTTCTGTCACGTGTCACTTATTCACGCTGCCATTGTTAGTCCGTCCCCAACGCCACGTGACACGTCGTCAAACGTGTCGGCTCATTTGTAATATGTATTCAGAAGAGTACAGACATCGAATTGAAGAGTTTATTGAGAACATTGGCGTACTTACGTAAATGTAGTCTCCGGAAAGCAACCATTTATTTTCGATTTCATTCAACTTGGAATATTCCACGTCACAAGAAGAGTATTGGATGTATGTAAATTATTTTCTAGATTTGCTGCAGTTTTCTTATACAGGGTATTTTCAAATGACACTTACAATGTTAGCATGTAGATACCTCTCGTAAAATTGGACAAAATAATAGGAGGAGTTGGGGGGTCCAGCCTATCTACTTTTCGAAATACGGAGTGTTAAAGTTATGAAAATTTAAATGTTTCAATTTGATAACATTAAAATGGATGAATTAATTGATTTGACATTTGGCAGGGTGTTTGTAAATGTAAAAGGGCATATTTTGATGTAAAAACATGTTCCAATTCTTGATCCAGTGTTGTACATGGTGTACCTTTCCCTTCCCATTATTTACGCCACTGGCATTTGGAGTTATTTCTAATTAACTTTGTATTCCCCAATGGTTTTCACGTGAAAAACGAATAACCTTCTCATATCAAAAAATTTGTAGTTTTCAATATATTTAATGTTTTCATTAAGTCTGCAAGATCACTTTCTAATGATGAAATAAATTGTTGGCTGCTTAATTTTTTTGCTAATGAAATCACAAGTTTGAACCATTATTTTCAACAATCTTCTCCGAATGTTTTAAATGCATTTCTGTGTCATTAATAAGTTCTTGTTACATATTCTAACTAGTTTTGTAATTTAAAAAAAAACATACAAGAAAAATATTTTTTTTGTCATCATTAAACAGTGATTTTGCAGACTTTATGAAAACATTAAATATCTTGAGAGCTGAAAATTTTTTGATAAGCAAAGGTTATGCGTTTTTCACGTAAAAACCATTGAGGAATACAAAATAGAATGAAAATACCTTCAAATGCCAATGGCGTAAAAAATGGGAGGGGAAAGGAGACACATTCTTCTAAATATACACTGGATCAAGAAATGGAACATGTTTTTTCATCAAAATACATTTAAAAATAACCTGCCAAATGTCAAATCAATTTATTCATCCATTTTAAAGGTATCAAATTAAGAGATTTAAATTTTCATAGCTTCAACACCCTCTATTTAGAAAAGAAAATAGGCTGGACTCCTCAATCCTTGTATCATTTGGTCCAATTTTACGAGAGGTATTTATTATTTATACCTACATGCAAACATTGTAAGTGTCATTTGAAAACACCCTGTATGTATCACTCAATTAAGCAAAAGATTGCGGAGGGGTAAAGATGTAATGGCTCGTTTTGAAACCAATTTCGATGCTTAGTTCTTTAGGTGTAAATAAACCGCCAAGGACGAAGCCTTGAATGTCGACAAGTGTGATTCTCATGATGTCTGATCTGGAACTGAAGAAGTTGCTTACAAGATGTTCTTAATAAATTCGGTCAGGGTCAAGTCATTCAGCAATCGTGCATAATTATACAGTAGGCTTTAGTAAGTTTGGTAATCCAGTATCGGCATGGATATCCGATCTCACGTAGACGATTTCATGGTTTCTTCTTGCTTCGAACATTCAATAACGAACAAAGTACGAGCTTGAAAATTGCCATAGTTACAGTGAGCTGCAGTGAAGTAACCATTTGCAAAGTCCCCTGCATACGTTAGTATTCACTATTATTCACGTTTAGGATTCATACGACCTAATTAAACGAGGTCTTTCGATTGCGTTTCTAGATTTAACTGCCCAAATTTCTCTTCTCGCACCCGTAGTTACTGCAGGCAATTCATTGAGTTTCCATTATCCAAACGGAATAAGTATCGGCTTATCGATTTGAATAGCATTCAAAAGTTGTTCTTTCACATCATCATTCGGATATATACGTTTGATTTTCAATTTCAATGCTTTCGATAGTAATTTTCGCGGTTGTATTAGACCGCGACCAGAAAAATAAGAAGCTACAAAATACAAGGCAATTGGTTCGTCTTTGACACTGGTACCTATTTCTCCTCGTTGCCTATAACGAGCAGTAAGTCAAAAAGATATTTAATGAATTTTAATCCGAACATGCATGGACTTGGCCACACGAGGTCAAATCGTTGAATGGAATGGGGGGATGAAACAAACAGTATTATTAAAGTGAAAACTTTCTTATCACCATTGTAATTTGAAACTCGAAACAGAACAGCGACACTAAATAAGGTGGATTCATGCAAGAAAACATTAAAACTAAGATTAATTTAAAACTAAAACTAAGAAGATAAAACCATGTTATTTTTTAATTTAAATCCTAATTTCTTAGTTTCTTGCATTAAAATCTACATTACAGGTACATGCTCATGCAATAAACTAAGAAAATGAGATTTAAATTGAAAAATAACATGGTGCATCGCATGACATTATTTATGATATCTTCTGTATGTTCCTTGTGGTATATTATTCATTCTTTTCCAATTTCTTATTCTTATTTATGATATATGTTGGAGAGGGGGACTATCTGATAAAACCTTATATTTTGTAGGACAAATATTTTTTCACGTTATTTAGATAATTATCTCGATAATTAACAAAAAAAAATCGGTTAGTAATAAATTGTTTTAATTCGTCAAATCAACATACTTCATCCCTATTATCTTAGTTATAAACCACAATCAAGAATTTTCGTACAAGAATTTGTTGGGCGTCTCATCGAAACGAAGATGTTCTCGAATATTCAGCTTGATAGTAATTATTTTTACGTTAAGTATTAGTACTACAACTTTTGGGCGTAGGACCAAGATGTCATACCACGCAATTTGTATGCAAATGTTATCTAACCAATAAAAAAGAAATCAGTTGGTTAGTAATTATTTTTCATGACCCTGTTTATGATACATGTTGGAGAGGGGGGACTCCCTAACAAAACCTTATATTTTGTAGGACAAATATTTTCCAACGTTATTTAGATAATTATTTCGATAATTAACAAAGAAAAATTCGGTCAGTAATAAATTTTTCAAATTCGTCAAATTAACATATTTTATCCTTGCTACCCCTATTAAGCTACCATTTACCAACATTACTGTAAGGAAAAAAATTGGGCGTCTAGTCAGAAGGAAGCTACTCACGAAAAATCAGCTTGTTAGTAATAAATGGTGAAAAGTGAATCAGGGATCCTGTACTATTTATTAATACACAAGCATTCACCGGGATACGAAACGAGCCAAAGGCGAGTTTCGTATGGTTAATGGGATGTATTAATAACCATTGCATGAGAGTTGCATACACTATTTTTTACGAAGAAATTTGATTTAAAAAAAATATATAAAAAAATGTACTACCTGGCACTCGAACCCGGAATGTACAGATCGAAAAAAAAACATGCAGCGCCCTTACCCACTGCGCCACGGGACCACGGTTGAAATGATAGTGTTACGAACTCACTGATTCAGAAGCCGGTCCTGTTACAAACTATGAATGCGACCTTCTAGAAAGGTTCTTTCGCAGGTAATATTCAGACTGTTCTCGAAGCGTACAAGGCAACACAATGGTTTATTCACGAATGTTCCCGAATTATAAAGTATACGCAGAGGTGGTATATTCAAGAAGGTTCTAGAGGTGCGAAGTACTATATATACGCGGGTTTTTGAGTGAGTCGGGGAGTTGTTCAGTATACAGTGAATCGGTAAACAGTTTCAGTATACAGTGGGTGAACAGATAATGAATATAAATAGTGTTGAAGATAAATTAGGACAATTATTATACCGAGTGTAGATAAATTAGTAGACATTGAGTAGTGTGTATATAAATTAAGTTTATTATAGTGTGTAAGTGTTTCTTCAATAAATCAATAGTAATTAGCCATAGTGAGCGTATAATTTGATCCCACGGTAAAAACAGTTCAAATAAATAAGAAAAACATTACATTGGTGTCAGGTGTGGGGTAATATAAATAAATAATTACGTAAAAATGGCTAAGAGGCTATGTGAACTGAAAGTGACGGAACTAAAAGCAGAACTAGAAAATCGCGAGTTGGAAACGTCCGGAAAAAAGAGTGAATTAGTTGAAAGGTTGAAAATAGCACTGGAAAGTGAAGACTTGAATCCAGAAACATTCTTATTCAATGACGAGTCCTCCACCATAATCTCGTCAATTTCTACCATGAAGAACGATATTTCTGCTAACATTTCCTCCATGGACGAGAAGATTTCTACTATGAAGGACGATATTTCCGCCAATATTTTGTCAATAAAAAATGATATAGCCGCTGTCGAAAATAAAGTTGAAAATAAAATTTCGTCCCTAAAATCAAATATGGAGAATAAAATAACAACAATGGAAGAGAAAATCAGGGAGTTAGAGAGGAAAATGGCAGACTCAATAATACAAGACATGCCAGCAGAATAAAAAAAGAACGAGCAAATAAAACCCTGCAAGCCAGAAACACTCCCCAAAATAGAAGATATTGGCAGTTTCGCTCGAGTCAAGGCCCCAACGTTCGACGGAAAGATGTCGTGGACCAACTTTGTTAAGCAGTTTGAAGCAGCCGCTAGAGCGAATAATTGGTCCGCTCCGGGGAGATGCCTTAGATGTGCTTCAGACGATACCTTTTGATGAAACGGATGACTTCGAGCAGCTGAAGAAGAGGTTGGACATGCGATATGGTCACGAACATCTAGAACACTTGTACCAATCTTAGATGAAGAATCGAAGGCAGAGACGTGATGAAACCCTTCAAGAGTACGAAGTGGATATCGCCCGACTAGTGCGATTTGCTTATCCATCAGCACCGGAAAACATGATGGAATGTCTAGGAATCCAGGCCTTTATTGATGGCTTAAGTGACCCTGATATGCAGAGGACGCTTCGTTTAGCCCATCCCAAAACATTGGTCGATGCATTGACTGCTGCTCTTGAATATGAAGCAGCCACGGAGGCGTCAGAATATAACAAAGTTAGGACCGTTCAAGAAGATGGTGACGAAAATAAATTAGACCAGTTAGTCAACTTGATAAAAAGCATGGTAGAACAAAAGCCGAGGAAGATTAGATGCTGGAATTGTGGCGAGCTAGGGCATGTACGCAGTTCGTGTAAGCGCCCTAGGACTCCAGCAAACCAAGAACTCCTACGAGTCCAGCAAACCAAGAACTGGTGTGAATCGCCGAAATGCCGACTACCTGTCTAAAGGACCGTGCCAACCAGACTATTCCCACTGCAACAAGGTGGAATCTAAGGAAGCTGCAGTTTCAAAAACTACAGTAAGCAATGAAGAAGAATGTTCACCCACCAGGATTAGAGAAGATCAAGAGAATGATCCACACCTAAATATGATCCGGCGACCTACCTGGCAAGAAGTGTCCAGATTTTCACCAACGCTGAAGGCATATTGGGCTCAGAGAGAGTCCCTTGTCCTGGAAGAAGGCCTGTTAAAACGAATCCTGGAAAACGATGATGAGGAAGTTACACGACAGTCCATCAGGAGGTCATCTGGGAGTGAAGAGAACCGTTCAGCGAGTCCGTGAAATGCGAAATTATAGGATGAACAGCTCCGACGATGTGAAGGACTGGTGTAAGAAGTGTACGAATTGTGCTACGAGTAATGGACCACATCGCAAGAGAAAGGCTCCCATGAAACAATATAATGTTGGAAGCCTATTCGAAAGGATTGCATTAGATATCGCTGGACCATTTTCGACGACAGAAAATGGTGGTTAATACATTTTAATCTGCAGCTATTCCCCACGTTATCAGTATCCGCTGCAGACAGTACCCTGTTATTTCCATACGACCGGAAAGTGTAGGAATGGATCCAGTTTCCGATTTAAATATCCAGTCCCGGCAACACAGGAGTTCCAGGAGGAACTTACTATTAAGGAGGGGGCAATGTGACGAACTCACCGATTCAGAAGCCGGTTCTGTCGCAAACTATGAATGCGACCTTTCTAGAAAGGTTCTTTCGCAGGTAATATTCAGACTGTTCTCGAAGCGTACAAGGCAATACAATGGTTTATTCACGAATGTTCTCGAATTATAAAGTATACGCAGAGGTGGTATATTCAAGAAGGTTCTAGAGTTACGAAGGACTATATATACGCGGGTTTTTGAGTGAGTCGGGGATTTGTTCAGAATACAGCGAATCGGTAAACAGTTTCAGTATACAGTGAGTGAACAGATAGTGAATATAAATAGTGTTGAAGATAAATTAGGACAATTATTATACCGAGTGTAGATAAATTAGTAGACATTAAGTAGTGTGTATATAAATTAAGTTTATTATAGTGTGGAAGTGTTTCTTCAATAAATCAATAGTAATTAGCCATAGTGAGCGTATAATTTTATCCCACGGTAAAAACAGTTCAAATAAATAAGAAAAACATTACAATGGCATAAAGCGTATAAGTATGTTACTGTTATACAATATTAAATAAATTATTGTAAACAAAAATAATAAGTTAAAATATATATTTGCTTTGTTCATTAAGTATTTTCGGTCTGGTGTTCGACATTTCTTTTAAAAACTAACACAAAAGATTCAAACTGTCATAAAACACTGTCAAACATTCTACAGAAAATATTGGGTCTGCCTACTTGGGTATTTGAAAATATAGATTTATATTGGTCAATCTTTCAGTTTTATAATGAAAACCAGTGTTATAATGAGTATCATTATGAAACTGAAAATTGGCATTTAATTAACAACTTAAAGTATAGTAGTAGAAAAAGATTATTATAATTATTATGAGATTGTCATGGATTTTATTCGGTGTTTTCATGTCCATGATCAAAAATCTAGAGTAGGTACAAATAAAACATCTTGTATGTATAAAAATATATTCATCTTGTGTGTATAAAAATATATAAACGCAGTCTTTGTTTCAATTATAAGCATACAGCATCTAATGGCCACCTCAATTTAACTCCTTCAAATATAGCTCTAATCCAAATACCTACAGCATGCGCACCTGGATCCGGGTATTTTTTATTCTGTTTCGTCATAGTAATAGCTTCTTCGCAAGATTCTACTGCATTACCAAAAGCTATGAGGACGTGGCGACCATTTTCCAATTCCTGCTTGGCAGTTTCACAAAATCTTGAAATCGGGTCATAAAGTGTACCGTCACCATATTGAATATGTCCATATCTAAAAATGTGATTAAATGTGCCAATCTATTTTAATACTTTTTTCTACGCCCTACCTTCAAAGTAGATAGGTACCTTTTATTGCACCGATTCGTAGTGCTTAAAACGACTGCATTTAGTTAGTGGAAAAAAGTAAAATTAAGAATCAGTTAAGATATTAATTCGGTTTGATGCAATTTTGTAGTTGTCTGCAAGATTTGCATTTAATTGTTGATCTTTTTTAATATTATTGTCCATAATTCGAAATTCGATCTTTGTGCATTCGTTATTAGTTGAAATTTACTGAAGTATTCCAAATATTTATTTTGATTTAATTATTCGTATAGGGCTCTAGAAAAAATATTGTTTGTAATATATGCATCAAAGTATCACTTTTTGCACTTTTTTTTATAAATTACTATTATTTGATAATTCTATAAGAAATGGCTCAAAAGGCCACTATCAATAATAAGAAGCTCAACTTCAAATTTTTACAGGATGTTTTCTTTATGAGGTATAAGTTCGAAATAAAATTGTTCGGGTTGTGAATAACAACCGACTGATTCCGATTAACTAAGAATTGAGTGTTAGTTTAAATAAAAACTGTCACATCTATGATTTTTGAAATGGATATTTGTAATGATTTCTAGGAACTCGAAGATCAAGAAATATAAGAAATTGTAGATTTTGTAATCTATTTTGCAACTCACAACGCGTCCGCGAAACAACAATTGTTTATCATTTTCTATCATATACACATTTTGCATGAAACTATCTTTCTCTACACATATTATGAAGTTAGTCATTGTAATTTCATTGCGGCCAACGTTAAAATAATTGTTTTTGTTATGTTAATTCACCGAATAATAAATCAATGGTTAAAGTCAGTTTGAAAGACATTTACACTGTATTTGTTGAATGAGACTTCCTAATAAATTTATTTTCCAGTTAGTTATTGGCCATTTTATTCCTACTTGAAAGGACCGGACCTTAATCGAATAAGTGACTAATAGGTTATCCAAAACTATGAGCATTTTAAATTCTGTCCACAGATTATCCAAAAAAATTGACCAGATATTTACTGAAATTATGCAACTTATGATGCAGATTCGTCACTGGTGTAAATCTGAAGTTGTCGATAGTCTTAGTTTGTTGTTATATGTTTCAGTTTAGAACCAAAACATTATTATATGTTGGTATCTATTACTAAAGGACCCCGCAATTTTCAAGTGCAAATCCGGTCCCTGTCAAAATGATTGAAATTTTGGTATCTTGTACGTATTAATTTGGGAAGAATTACCGAAAACCCTAAATAAGGTCAATTTTGTCCTCTAAAAGTATAAAGGATGTTGTCACACTCCTCAGGGTATGACAAAAAAATAAGCAAAGTGGTGACGTCAAATATTTAATTACAAAAGTTGTAAATGAAAATATAATACGCCCTTTTAATATATTTTTATTATACAGGGTGACTGGGATATTTAATGCTTTTGTTGGTGCCTGGCAGAACCAAGGAAACACAACAAACTAGCTACTTGAGCACAACATTATATGGTTCTGGTTAAGTGACATGTAGTTTTCTAAGAAGCTTGCATGACTATCCGGCATAATTCGATTACTTCAAAAACTGCAAGTCAATGGTGATTTTCTACTTTCTCTTCGATATCCGTAAATGTACCAACACTACTTCGAAGATTTTTATCTTTGCAGTTGGTATTCGCTTATTTGAACATATCATGTTAATTTCTAGTTTTTTGGTTTCTTGTTTTTTTCTAATTGTAGTTATTTATAGTTAGAGAATTTTTTGTGAATGAATATCATTACTTATTTAAGCATCGGTTCATATTCGATTTTCTTTCAAAATTACACAATCGATATTCATTTTAAAATGAAGTTTTAGGAATTCCGTGCCTGGCGCGAATAACTTGACAAGTCAAAAAATTCCAGTTTTTAATTATTTATTTCAAAGGAATGGTTATTTATTGAAATTGTAGAACGACTAAAGAAATCTTCAGCACGGAAGTAACATTAGATAAAAATTCTAAGCTGACAATTTTTACCTTACTAGTATATTCCGTAACGTGTGTGGTAAGAAGCATTTTACGCACGAATGGAAAAGTAATTCCGTAAGTACGTAAAATGATTTACAGCACGAGTTACGTACTATACTTTACCTACGACCTACTTATTGTACTTGTATTTATAATCTTATTATTAATAATACTTGAACAACATCAACAATAGATATTTGTAATAATTTTATTGTATAACATTCAATTCCATAATATTAGTTATTATAATAATTGTTTATGGTAACAATACAGTATTAAACACAAATCATAAATAACTTCCTTTGCTTGTTGAAGCATAAGAAACAACAGTTACATTATTAGAGGTGCTTGGTAAACTTTCATCTCCTCCATCTCTATTACTCTATTACCAATGAAAGAAGCACATGAAAGAACTAACGTTTAATCATTATTAATATATTATTGTTGATGATCAAAAATCCATTTTTCAATTATAATCAATAAATTCTTAGCCATTTGGGCTTTTCGTGGCAATATCGAATGTTTTCAAATAGTAAATTTTGAATAAAATGGCGACTTCTATTGACAGTTGCTAAGATGTTGCTAGGGAAGTGCGATTTACTTTACAGCTGTGCGTTTTTTTACAGTGCGTAATAGACGTCATTACATTGATGCTGACTGTGTGTTATTGCCTGATTACAGGGGGGGTCGTAGGTAAACTTTTGCACATTTTGTGGAAAATTGAAATTAGTGCATTGAAAAACTGTGCTTTTAGGTATGTTAACATAGTATTCACGCCGGCCACAGATATTCACTATGGAAAGTATAAAAGAATGCATAAATGTTCAAGTTATACGCATTGAGAAAACTGATCAATAAATCTAGAACACCTCCTTACATGAAGTAAACCCAAAATTTGATATATAAAAAACATGAAGGTAGGTACTTTAAAAATATTTGATTTGTCATATATTTTTGGATCGAGAATATATTGGAAAGCCGTATTATCTTCTTATTCACTTATCATAAACAGCCGCTGGAATCCTGTGAATCACAAGAGTTACAAGAAAGATTGAGCTTAGAAAAATAACCATTTTGAAACCGAGGAAGTAATTATTATATTTGGGATATCAAACCACAATAATTGTTTATACTTTTAATTTAACGTCGATAGGATCATCCATTTATTGACATTATTGTTAAAGTTGAAATGAAAATAATTTGAAAAAATTGAAGTTTAACTTCCCAAAAATAATAAAGAGTATAATAAATATACAAAGAAAATACAGAAGATACGAAGAAGTAATATAGGATTCGTAACTCGGGTGTTTCACTTCCAAATATTTTTTGTTCACCTGCATTCATTATTTTGCTCACAATTAAATTTTCACACCGATGAATTTAAAACAAAAAATGAATGGATAGAGTACTGGAAATTTGGAGTTCTCATTACTACCACGAAATCTTCTAGTACATTATATGATTATTATGATATTAGGACTCGTTTTTGGTTAGATTCAAGATTTTCATGTGTTCTATTAATAATTGGCAGTGAGAGAATGACATGAAAATTTAGTTATTTAGGGTATTAGTTTTGTTTAATGGAAGAAATTAGCCGGTCGTCGTCAAATTGAATCTCATAAAACCTCAAGTAGCGTTGGCACTTGACTATAACTATAAGTTCAGAATGTTCAATTTGACTGGTAAAATAGTTTGGAGCAAACTCTTAAAGGCTCTGAGCTGTTGTTAGAACAAACCTTAATACACTATCCATGTCTTTAAGTTAATAATAAACCAAGAACATACTTTTTTAAGGCTGCTCCAGCAGCTTCAAAAGATTCCAGCCACATCTCCGGAGTAACATTCAATGCATCTTTGAATTCTCCAAATTTTTTTGCTGCAGCTTCGAATAAAATGCTATATATACAACCACTCGTACCACCTAGACTTTTTTCCAAAAATTTACTCATAGACTCAAAAAAGGTGAAAGGAAAATTTACTATCACTTTATCCTGTCCCATTCGTTTTGTTAAAAGTTCTGCAACGATTTTCATCCTTGTCCCAGTATCCCCATCATCTGTAAATTACAAAGTCAAGTTGAAACTAATTTTTATTGTCAAATATAGTTTAACTGAAACGTAGATCGGTTCGAAGCAATATAAAGTTGTCGGTTTTTATAGTCCTAAGCAAAATAACGGTTTTCTTGAAACATGCTCAACAGAAACAAATCAACTGAGTTGTAGTGAAACATAAGATCACAACCACCCCTTTCATGTTCTAAAAGGATCTAAAAGCGGATGACGAACAAATCTATAAATAAAGCAGCTGGTTGTGCATACATATTACATAAAAAATGCAAAGAAAAAATATTTAAATTTCCATAACATCCATGTTCACAGCAGAGTTGACAGCCGTGAGGGAAGCAATTCAATTATTCCTTGAACTCGAGGAAACAAATTTCAAGGAGGTAAATTGTAGCCTAATTAATTTGAAGATAATGGAAATCCCTTGAAGTAGATTGAATTTTGTTAAGGAGGGTGTGTCAAATCCGATAATACAACTTTGGCACTGTGGACCTCAGAAGGGGTTGGGGGCACCCACTAGTGAAAAAGTTCTCTCAGTTTTTCATGAGATGCACCTTCCGAGATATTGGGAATGCAAAATTTCAGTTTTTACCAAAAAAATCTCATTTTCAAGCGATTTTTCAAATTTTGTGAAAAATCTGTTTTTACTTAAAAAAAAGCATATTATAGGCTTAATTGAAGCCCGTTAAGTTAACAATTCAAATTCAATTGTTTTTGTACGATTGATGCAATAGGAGTTAAGGTCATTTAAGATACGCATATTACTGAATAGATTGTAAAAGTGGGCTATTTCATCAAATATCTGGAAAATAGTGAGTGACAAAAAAAATTATGAGGAACATTGAGTTGACACAAATTACTAACAATTTGAGACCCATATGAGAACCTTTTAAAATATGGCCAAAAAAATTGTGGACAAATAAATTATTTTTGGTTTATTTAGGCCAAAAAATGGTTGCCATTTAGCATGGATTGCTTGAACAAGAAAAAACCCTATTGTTAAAAGTAATACTAATCCTCAACAAGTTCACGCCCTATTGGACACTTAATGAAAAAACGGCGGAATTATTTTAAAAAAACATTCCCTTTTTTGGCTTTTGTGGAAAAAATATCGATTTTTGAAGCCATAAGGTGGGCATTCAATTTTTAGCCACTTTTTTCCGAATAATTTCCATCCATGGTACGTTTCAAACAAAATATGACCATTTTAAATTCATTTAGCTTCATTGTACTTAAATTGCTTGTTTTAACCGGAGATATTTCAAACAGTTTGTTCTATCGTAATTGTAGGTGAATTGAATTTGTGGCTTTTTAATGAGTACTTAAAAATCTGCATATTATTACCAAAAAAAAGTTGGAGGCAAAAAAATGACCTTTTTCGTATTACGTTGATGCTAAACTGTCAACTAGCTGACAAATGACCAGTGAATATCAAATATATAATCCAGACACTTGACAGCTGTTAAATCAAAAATGGAAAATAAATATGCTGAAAAAATGCAAATTTTATGTCGATTATTTGAAATTTGAAGCAGCATGTTCTTATGTATTTTATGCTGCTAAATTCAAATGTGATGTGAAATTTTTGAATACTAAAAATTGGAATCTGTCAAAATTTAAAATATAAACAGTTGGTTTTTTATTTCTCTGAGGTTGGAATCGTTATCAGCTGCCAAAAAAACACTAACCTATCAATTTTGGTGAAGATCTATTCAATTTGTTTAATAATTGTTTATTTATTGTTTCTGGGCTAATTACCACACAACCAACATTGTATTATCGAGCAATCAACAACTTTCCTAACAATTTGCAAAAAGTTTCAAGTCAATCATTTTTGAATTATTTTTTTCGATAGGTATTACGAAATATTTCATTTCATTGCTTGGATCAACTAGAAAGCATTAAATCCATTTCATCTCATTCTGTAAAGAATCAAGGTGAACGAGGAAATAAATCCCGCAAAACCACTACATTTCAATTAATATTTTTTTGTTTGTTTCCTAACCTAACAGTCATATAAGATGTGGGTTATGATCCCGTTCTCTATGCTATAAGGTCTGCAGCTAAGGTCCCGTTCTACAGCACTATTTTATGCAGGTCGTCTTTTACCGAAGCATGACCCGTTAAATGACATGTAATCATTCTCAACCGATTCCTACTAATATTTAGTAGTTCTTCGGCTCCTTTAACACATATATTCCCTTTAAAAGTCTTAGAGCGCTGTCAGACGAGACACTTTGTGGCCGGCTATTAGTGTCTGAAAAGAATCGCGCTGCTAAAAATACATTAAACATCATGTATTCCTTATCTGTATCTCGTGTGAATGCGTCTATTTATATCAATGTATTTTTAGCCACGCGATTCTTTTCAGACACTAGCAGCCGGCTTCAAAGTGTCTCGTCTGAAAGCGCTCTTACTGTGTATCTGCCACTGTAGGTACGGTAGGCCACGATTATTAAACAATTATTATAATCTATGGATAATGAGCCGAATAACGGTCTAAATATATTTTTGTCCACGACTATATGATAATTTCACACAGTTTACGTGTGCTTCTTCAAGTATAATGAAGTACATTATTCATTAGTGAATAATTGATAATAGGTGTGGATAATGAAAATAATCAAATAATAATAATAAATAATTGTATTGAAGATTATTCAAATACAAACGACACAACATATTGAATAAAAATTTTCACCGCGAATCGGATTCGAACCAATGCCTAAAATTCCTTGCTTAACCAAATCAGAGCCGTAAACCGACAGGCTATGAAGACTTTATACATGATATTAAGATGTTGTTTATATAGGAGTGGATCGTTTTATATGCAGTTTTTTGTTTAGTGTGTAAGATGTATGTCGAAAGCAAAGGACGTTTTAAATAATTTATTGCTAATTACAAGAATTTCAATAACTATATTGGTGTTTGATTGATATTACTAAAAAATTTAATATGGAAAGTGAATGAGACAGTGAATTGAATACTTATTAAATATGAAATTTGTTCAATAACATAAGAAGTAATAAGCTTTATAAATGTAATAAACTATAGTGTTTTCGTTTGACAAAAAAATATACCTAAACAGGTAATTCATAATCGTGGAGAAAAAATTGTATTCTACTCGCATATAACGGCTATTCACTCAGGTGTTCATATTAAATGTGATAGTATAACGTCTACTATTCACAACCAATACAAACCTCTTTCTGAATCAATCACATTAAGTTGTTTCTCGCATGAAATTAATGCATCACAAGCAAACTGTATTGCAAAATATAGAGTATTGGTCGCTCTGTCGCTTAGTTTTGGTCCTCTAATAGGTGGCGCCAAACGGTCTTTTCTTCTCAAATTGCCTGTTATGTTAGTTTCGGTCGTTAATGATAATCTAGGATTTTGATTTACATTCGTCCAACCTAAAAAAATAATACAGGGTACGACTATATTTAAATATGTATTATATTGGGTTTAATTTAGTCAAAATTCCTCTCAGGTTGTGATGTAAGAACGATCGTTTTATTTCAATAAAATTGTCCAGAAATGTTCATAAACTGAATTATATTGAAACGATTAATAGTACATTACACACCGAGGTGGGAAGAGTTTCATTACTGTCGAGAGGTTAGCTATTATCTCGAGACAGGAATGAAACTGCCTACCGAGGTTTGTACACTATTTTATTTACAACCATCATATCCCGATCAAAATTAATAAATCTTTGTTTCGTTCTGAACACACCTAAAATATTACATTTGACAACCGTCACCAATATAAATAATGCAATAATCCCATCTCATTATTTATAATTTAAGTTTATTTCTTTGGTTTTTTGAGTTGGTTTTGAATTTTTCTGACTTTTTTTCTCAAAATATCTTCCAAAAAAAACTCTCCTTTCTACTTTTACCAGTGTCAGATTTTATAACCTAACTAATAATTTTTAATTTTCAGGTTCTTTCTATTTAGATTTAGTATGAGCCAAGAAACTTTTGCAAAGCTTTTGAAAATTTTGAAACTATATGATAGGATTTCAATAAATTACAGAGAAGTTATCAAGATTTCCGTTTAAAGGTTGGGTCTTAAATATATGTCAGGTGATTTTTTTTTACATTTTATTCGGTTAAATGTAATTAATGTTTTATTCATTATTTATATGTACAAGGTACATTATAAAATTAAAGCCACTTTCTCTAGTTTGGATTTATTTACTCTTTTGTTTATTAGAGAAATTTTCTTTTTACTTAGTTTTAAATTATGGAGACTTAATACTAAAATAACCGTTGTTTGGTGTATGTATTGTATAATGCCATTTCCATGTCAGCACATTTAATGCTAAGCAGGACGGCAATGCCGCGGAACTTCGTTGTCACAGAAAGTCACCCCATATGATTTGCAACGCGCCCGCTCCAAGCCGTGCGTAGGCGCAACGATACACAGAATGAAGCGGGAATGATTGATATTCTAAAAATAGAATGGTCTGCTCAAACGAACTTAAAAGACGTCGCATTCCTGCTCCAACAACATGCCAAGAGCTCAGATTGGCAAATATTGGGAATTTCATCAGTTTTCCCAAAGAAGACATTAAAAGCGTGCCGCTTTTCCTGCCAAATAGAATGAGGAGTGTCATCCAATATTTGTTGTATTATTTTTACACCATTCTGACTAGCGTCTAGTCGGTGACCTAGCATAGCTTATTCACCCGAGTCGGCACCAACGTTGTCAAATTTAGTAGTCTATTTGTTTATGTTGAGTTGAAGTTATAATCAACGATTCGATGTGACTGAATGTGAGCAGATTGGCGCAGTTGATAGGGAACTGAGCTTACAGCTCAGAGGTCGACGTTCGAAGCCCGGTTAGGACCTGGTTTTTTTTTAGTTTTTTATTTTTGTTCAGATATTTTTATACATAGTTACACTTTGATCAACCGGGTGTGGGCATGGGTTTTCTTGTTTTTTTTTTTGTTTTCTATTTCTTATTTTCTGATATTTTTGTACATAGTTACACTTTGATCAACCGGGTTTAGGCTCAACATGTTTTCTTAAATTTGATAGATTACTAAAGCCACTATCACATTCTTTGCACTTATATTCCATTTTACCGAGAATCTTAATAAATTTAACTTGTTTCAATAATTTCTATTAATATTAGAATCGTTGATTATAACTTCAACTCAACATAAACAAATAGACTATTAAATTTGACAACGTTGGTAACGACTCGGGTAAATAACCCCTCGTTCGGAAGCCATGCCAGGCTAGTCGCTAGTATTATTTTGTTTAGCTCTGTTAAGATAATTTTCAAACTGAGAGTGAGACCTAAGTGAGAAGAAAATCCCAAAAAGAATGCGCAAAAATAATAAGTAGAAGAAAGTGCATCATAAATGATAGGGTTTAATTTATTTATTATTTAGTTTATAATAAAAATATGCAAGTAGAAGATAATTTGGAGGGTATCGTTATGTTCACTTCACCCGTTTCTGTTTTTTTTGTCTTCTGAATTAATTGGCTTATTCTATACAAAAATTTTAGCGGTAATAGCACTGTAAATTTCCAAAGTCAAGAGATGTTATGAAAATGCTATTCTCTACGCTTGTAATGTAACTTACATCGATGTATCATTTTCTCTGTTAAAATAACGCTGACCAAAACATTCGACGTTAGGAGTGTTTTGACACTGTGTGTGTTAAGTTGAATTGTAAATACAACTCAAGAAATAATTCAAAATGAACAATATCAACTCATGGTTGGCATACGGTTTACATGAGGCAGATTACCCACGGTAATTGTGTCTTTCTGTCTGTCTTTCTTTCTTTTTTGTTTGTCTACAATAAAATAGTTTATTGTTTAATAGTTTATTTTACAAATTATATTATCTAAGTACTTACTATTCACATGTGTTTATTTATCCATTTTTCAAATGAAAAAGATCAATAAATAAACCCCCTACTATAAAACGATCACCCAAACATTCTTCTTTTTCTGAATGATTCATTCACAAAGCATAGCTATAGTTATTAAATAATCATTTTACACAGATGGGTTCAACTTCTTTGACAATGCGTTTGATATTTGTACATGTACATGTGCTTGTACTTTTTATAATTATATTATTATAAAGGTTTTTTACCTGGTATATTGCCGTAATATGCATCTAAATAATTTAAAATATTTTTATCTTCCACTTTCATCAAGGTGATTGTTAACAATGCATTCTCAGTGCATTTTATGAAATTTCCAACATAAAATCTCACAACATTTATACTCAATGCTATTAAATATTCCATGATATCTTTAACACAAACGTTTTCTTCGGTTTTAGTAACAACTGCGTTATTATTCAATAAAATAACCAATTTATCCCCTGTTTCAAGTTCCAATTTGGCATTGTCGATTAGATTTCTCGCATGATCGAATCTGTAGTTACTCGTAGAATCAGTTATGCTGATCAAATTTGCTAATGGTACCTGCAACGAAATGTTAAAAAAATATTTTAAATGCAGTAAATTATTTTGATGAAAATGGAAAGTTGGTAAAATCTATTTTTCAACTAATAGATCTGCTCTGAATAATACAGACTTTCGAAACTTTTTGGTAAAAAAGTAGTTATATAGAAAATACAAATGATCAAAGATATGTTAAAATTGACGCAAGTGTAATGAACATACAATAAAAATTTAATAATTATTATGTAATTCAAATTATCATGATTCTAAGGGTATTTTATAAACTATGACTCTTTATTTCATTCAAAAATATTCTAATTTTTTTTACTTAAACCTCAATCTAGCAAAATCATATTTCGATGATTTTCGTAAAAGACGGCCCCGCTTCTTTTACAAAATCATTCATTTTTTAAATGAGCGAGCCTTTATTGACTATTTGTTCACAATTATAGATATTAAAGAATAGTTTAAAATTAAGCTACATTTTTTAGTTGATACACTTGTCATATCGATGTTAAAATTGCCGCAAGTAAACTTATTGAAATCCAAAAGCACGCAAATGCAAGTAGTTACATAGAGAAGAAAGTAAAAATGGTCTAAACACCCATAAGAAGGAAAAAAACCCGTTATTTAAATAGCCGTGACAATTTTATTGCTCTAGAATAACCCAATAAGGGTTGCACGGATTTGTTCTGAACGACGAAAAATTAACTTCTACGGAATGTCTTCCGAATTTCACTAAAAGTCTATTGCACTACATGGGTTTTTTTATATGGCAAGTAGGGTAGAAGTTCAATATTATTAATAAAACAAGAAAAAGTCGCTTGGAGGCAAATTTCTTCAAGAAATAAAAAAAAACTAGGAAAGCAAGGAGCCAATATAATTCATATGGTTCTTTTTTCTCTCATTATTTTGGGAATTAAACTTGACAATACCGTATGTTAAGGGTTTATCGGAAATAATTAAGAAAATTAGTAATCAATTCAATATTCGAACTAGCTTTAAATCTAACAATACGTTGAGATCTATACCAACAACACCGAAACCAAAAAATGATCTTGTGAATGCGACAAATTTTATTTAGGTGAAACATCTAGAACATTGAAAGTCCGAATAAATGAACATAAAAAGTATATCAAATATAGGGAGTTCTTTAAGTCAGGTATTTGCAAACATGCTTGGGAAGAGGGGTATCAAATTCAATGGGATTCGACAAAAATAATATTGAAAGAGCCCAATAATAAAAGACGAAAAATCAAAGAAAGTGCTTTAATACAACTAAATGCAGATCATATCGTTAGAATGTCATAAAATAAAATATTATATTTCACATTTTACCAAAGATATGATCTACTGTGAAAATTTGACAACAAAGTTTTGTAGTCTTAAACTTCAAAATATTATTGATTGTCTAGTTGTCAAATTTTTTCGTTGTGTCAGATAGGGACCAAAAATTATTCAGTAACCAATTAATCTTGACAACGGTAGCTGGAACGCTACCGAAACGTAAAAATAAAAAATATAAAAACATTATTGTGGTTTGATTCCCAAAAAAAAATAAGAGAAAAAAGAATAAGTAATGCAACAAGGAACGTAAAGAACATAATTTATATGGATGTTTCGTGGGTTAATACTGGAACTACCAATGGACAGTATGACAACATACAACAATAAAAATTTAATAATAATAAATGTCCACAAAAGGTACCTTTGTAATTAAAATCATCAAAAAATTATATTGATTCTAAGGGTATTTTATAAACTATGACTCTTTATTTCATTCAAAAATATTCTAAAACTTTTTACTTAAACCTTAACCTAAGCAAAATAATTTTCGATGTTTTTCGCAAAAGACGTCCCTACTTCTTTAACAAAATTAGCAAAACTGACAGTGGCAGTTACAAAATAGTTATTTACGTAACTAGTTATAAAAAGAGCGATATTGTTTAACAAGCGTAATATTTGCCAAAACGAGCGCCAGCGAGTTTTGAAAATTACGCGAGTTGAACAATGTCGCTCTCTTCATAACGTGTTTACGTACAACGTTTTATCTAATTCCGCACTTTTATAGTATTTAATAAAATCTTCAATTACAATGGTAATATTAAAGTGGATTGAAATTGACTTACTTTAAATAACTGTGTCCTTAATAATGTTGTTTTCAATGTTTATAAATCTTAAAATACTATTGAATAAAAATAATGGGGTAATTGTCAGTTTAAATAATGAAATAATTGTCAGATTTGACAGTAGGTACCTAATAAATTGTTCTTTGAAACTTAAACAGTTTCGTAAAGTTTTTACATAATTACTTTTCATAACTGATATAGGAAGGTTATAAAAAGGTGACGTTACCTAACGTCAAGGAGTGACTTAAAGTGTCACATTTGATAGCGGAATTAGATAATAGTTATTTACGTAACTAGTTATGAAAAGATCGATATTTTTCAACAAGCGTAATATTTGCAAAACGATCGCTAGCGAATTTTGCAAATTACGCGAGTTGAACAATGTTGCTCTCTTCATAACGTGTTTACGTACATTTTATCTAATTCCGCGCTTTTATAATATTCAATAAAATCTTCAATTACAATGGTAATATGAGAGTGGATTCAAATGGTATTAGAGTATTGTTACTATGAAGTATTCATCCAGAAAATCGACTTGACTTTAAATAACTGTGTCCTTAATAATGTTGTTTTCAATGTTAATAAATCTCAAAATACTATTGAGTTAAAGTAATTGTCAGTTTAAATAATGAAATAATTGTCAGTTTTGACAGTACCTAATTAATAAATTATTCTTTGAAACTCAAACAGTTTCGTAAAGTTTTTACATAACTACTTTTCATAACTGAAACATGTTATGAAAAATATGACGTTACCTAACGTCAAGGAGTGACTTTATTGGGTCGATTCTGAGAAGTCACATATAAGTTACAGAATCTGTAAGATATAGTAAGTTGCCTTGTAACCATTACAGATTTTTGCTTACAGACCTTACATATATGCTCAGAATTGACCCAAAAGTGTCACATTTGATAGCGGAATTAGATAAAAAATTATAATGTGAACTATGTTTTTATTTGTTGCATTACTTTTAAATCAAATGCAAGTTTGTAGTAACAAACCTAGGTAAACCAAAAATGTACCTTTATTGTTGCAAGGGAATGGTCTTGTCGTCCAGTAGTTGTAGGTCCAACACTACTGTATGCACCATCAATACATATACATGTTGAATTCGGTGTGAGATTCGGATGAGGTAACTGTATTTCCATACTTTCAATATTTTGACTTATTTTATGACAATAGTCATAAATTTCACACAAGGATTTTTTAGCTGCCGCCATCGCTCCTGCTATCTTATATATTAAAACGATTGCAGACAATGTCCTTTGTGACATTTTTGGCTGCTGATTATTAAAATAATCATCGGAAACTGTTAGCATTTTTACAACTAGATCATCATTCAGAGCTCTTTCAATTGCTAAGCCGAAATTTAAAGTGCAACCAGAAGAAACTGGTACTATCACTAAGCTACCCATAATATGATTGTTAGAAAGTTCTCGTAATGTGCGTAAAATGATGCTTGAAGCTGGAGCTGTGAAATTGTCACCTACAACAGATAAAGAAAATGTGTAATAGTTCATTGATCTACAACACATGCTCATTTTAAAGTTTAAAAATAGTTTAGTGACATATTTACGCTGTGTTACTTATCTATAAGACTAAACTGTCAAACGCTAGCTAACCTTTTACCAAATAGCGTTCATAAAAAATAATAACAGATTTGGAAAAGTCGTTAAAAAATAAGTTCAAATGCACTTGTAATTTTCTTGAATTCGTTATGGTTAAATAAAAAAATGGATAGTTATGTTTGAAAAAGTCGAACTTCATTTTCATACCACTTTCAAATATTTAATAACTTGCAACATGCTAATCTGGTATAGAAATGTCCTCTAACGTTACTCAACATCTCAGACTGATCTAACCGCAAGCGTGATTTGTCTTTCAAGTGCTGCTTTTCTATTTTGCTAATAATTGTTCCTTGAGATACAGGCGGCAAGTTTGGAAATTTGTCCGGAAATAAGCGAGAAACTTCCATTTCTGTCCGTGTGTTATCTTCATAACCAATCATTTGTAGAATGGTTATTTTGTACATCTCTTTTAAATGGTCCATTTTTCTGATTATTATGTACAATTAACGAAATTCAAAGGACAATAGTACTGACAACTGACGTACCTACAGGGGAGCTGGGCCCCCATGTCTCTTCTGGGCTTCCCCAGACATTTTCAGTTTCAGAACTTTTGCCCAAACCTTCACAAATTAATTCAAACTGCTATCTCTCTTCCTATATGTTCAGCTGGTTGTGAACGCACCTTTTCTGCAATGCGTAGAATAAAAAATTGGACCAGAGCTACAATGAGTCAGAATCGATTCTCCAATGTATCAATTTTTCACATCGAGAATGATTTGGTAAAAGAAGATGTTACAGCAGATTGCGTTCTGGAAGTATTTTCACAGCAGGATAGAAAATTAAAATTAAAGGCATTCTAGACACCTCAGATGTTGATAAAATGTGTAGGTATTTAAAATTATTAATTTAACTTG
>CAJUYG010001170.1:56074-96473 GCA_910591675.1 Galerucella calmariensis
AAAAAAGCTTGGGCAACGAAAGTTCTTTTTGCAATATACAAAATAAAGTTTTCACGCGATCGATCTTTTTTGTTTATTTACAGCATCGGTTTTCAGGATGGTAGGTTGTGTTTACTGGTTTTTAAGTCCAACACGTCGGTAAGTGATTTACTTACCGTTCAGACGTCGGTAAGTAGATTACTTACTTACTTACTAGATTACTTTCCGACGTCTCAGCCCTACATACATTTAAGTGGTCCTAAATAATATAATCATTCATTACACAAAAGGAACAAAAAAAATATTTATATTTTTTTAATGAACAGAACCGAACAGAGCAATATGAAAAATAATAAATAGCATAAAAACAATTTCACCAAAATGCAAATTATATTTTAAACTGATTGAGAAGTATAAATGTCACTTTTGACATTTCGTTTATTTCGAAGAAATTTCAATTATTTTATTCGAAATTTTTATCAATACGATCGAGCAAAAAATGGTATAAGCATCTCGAACTTTCTGGTCGACCGGCAAACAACCCTTACCAATCTTAATACTTCATATACTATTATAGTTCTTCAAATAGTTTTATAAGATAACGGTAGGTACCTAATCAGTCTTATTGAATGAATTCACATACAAACCATTAGAATTTGGAATTAAATACAAACGAGATAAAGCATCTACATTTTCCATAAGTTTACCTTTCTTATGGATCTTTATCTCTTTATCTATTTATAAAAATCAATAGCTGTTAGTTTTTCTCGCTAAAAATCGAGAAATACTGAACCGATTCAGCTGATTTTATTGTTGAAATGTTATGTCGTTGACATAACCAGTGACAGAATAACAGAAATGAAATGGTAACATGCCAGGAGTTCCTAGAATTATTGGTTATTATTATGTTGAGTTTTCAGCTAAAAAGTCAATATAAATTTTAAGATATACGCTTCGGGGGTGTATTCATTATTTCAATAAAGCAATATAGATGTTCGCAATCATAAAAAACTTGCAAAAATCTTATGTTTTGAATAGTAGACCTTAACTGTCATTCTTGTGAGAAAAAAACACTTTTTGTTGGCTACACTGACCTTAGACTGAGCTCCTCTATTCTGACAAACGCTGTCAACATAATTCCAGGCTACCTGACATCAGAAACTTCTAACCACAGCCCTGCTGTTTTTCAGCCGCATGTTGAGGTGCGCATGCGTCCATACAGCCTTTAATCTTTTATTCCATATAACTAACGGTAAAGAGATTGACCCAGTGGGAATCATACTGAGCTTACAACCCAGAGGTTCGTAACCCGGTTTGGACCCGGGTTTTTTCGTTTTTTTTTTTAGTTTTCTATTTTCTGATATTTTTATACATAGTTACACTTTGATCTGTGTCAGTTGGCCGGGAAGCGATAGATCTCAATAGTTCTCCCTTCCCCTTTCTCAAAAAAAATTAACATGTGCTGGGTACAACTGGTTCAATTAATAATAAGTAAGTAGTTATTAGGGTACAAGTGAGTGTTATAAATCAAATAAGTAACGAGAGAAAACTAGACGCAACATAATATATTGGAAAGAAAAGAATTAACACACAATTCGAAAAATATATACAATTTCCTTCATATCATGGACTGTGTTTCCTGTCACATAGTGTAAGCTTGGTTGCCCACAATCTAATGCGGGGGCAAAACAACAGGGCTGTTGCTAGACGTTTGTCATGACGTCACTTCAAACGAATTTTCAAAGTACCATAATATTTGTTCAACTTTTTTTTTATTTAACTCTGTAAAATTTATATTCGAATCAAAGCTGTACAAGGTGAAAAAATATCAGTAGGCTTTCAAATAAACATATTTGTTATGAGATTTAAGCATCTACTGAAAAAGCCCAATAAGCTGCGAAGAAATATAAGTACACACACAAAATTACCACCTACATGCAAGACAGTATATCATCATTTTACAGTGGATAATAATCTGGCTTCAAGACCTTGTTCAAGCTGACTTTAAAATCTACACAAATATGTATCTTTTATTCTTGGGAACAACTGTGATAGGCATGGACCAATTGCTTTGAGTTTACAGGAAAGAACATAATTTTCTTATCTACTGGCCCTCTCTAAGCATAATATGGATTATAGAAAATCACAACCATACCGTCTCTCAATGCTTAAGTAACACTGTATTCTGTTACGCAGGAACTCTCATTTTGACTAAAAACTGAAGGAAAAATAAAACATGAGTCCTAGAAAAAGTGAGCAACAAAAATTTTTCACAAAGCATTTGGAAATCTCCCTAATAATAGCAATGGAGGAATTTGTAGAATGTTAAAGTCTGAACTTGTCATTAGCACAATTATGTCTTAAGCATAATTTGTGAGCACTACTGTATAATCTAAAATACAATTCTGCAAGTCAATTAAATATATATACACCCAGTCATATTTGTTGATTCTTAATAATAGCTTCTTGTTTCATATTTTATACATACAATTTTTCAGATATACAATTTAAACCACTCCAAGAATCCAAATACTACAATATATTTTCAACAAAATTCAATACTGCAGTTGTTATTTTTTGAAAGCTATTCTGCTAATTTGTGATGACCTGCTGTTTCTCTAGGAAGCATAGAAGTATTTTAAACATGTCAATTTCAAACTCTTGAAAAACATGATGGTAAACTTATTGGACTAGTCTCAACTATGAATGTATGTAAATTGGGGTGACATTCACTGAGAGTTACGAGATCTATTGTGTCTCTTACTTCTACTTAGTTCCTGAGAAAAGTCTCAGAGACAAGTAGCTCCTTTAGACATATTTCCCAGAGGAATTTAGGATGTCTGCAGGCCTTAACTTACCATATTCAGCAATTTCCTAGGTATTGTGCACTAGGATTCTGACAAGATTATATGGTATTAGAGATGTTAACATAGAATTTTCAAAATGAAGGTATGCAGCAGTCAATTTTTCATCAAAAAAACTTAATATCTTGATGAATATAAATTTTAGATATTGAGTATTCCACATCACAAATTAAAGTAGAATTCTGAGAAGTTGATAATATATTTTAGAGAGTAACACTTAAAATAACAAAGTTGTAGTTCACTTCAGGTATAACCAGAAATATTTTCCATAGATTCGCCAAAACTTGTTCTCCATCTATGCTCATTGTGTAACAGCCAGTATAATACATTTGATAATACTGGGGATAAAACACAACTTTCCACTAAAATACTTTTTCTCAGTGTGACTGAAGTAAAGCTGTGAGAATTTATTATTGTTCTCAGTGTATGTCAGAGTTAGCTGTCATGTTCAAGTATATTTATTTATACCCCTTCAACATCAAAGGAATTTTATTTTGCTTCGCTTCTCTGATATACTGTAAACTGGAGTGTAAACTTGATATACTGTAAACTAGATTTTGATGTTTTTGCGTGATCGATCTTTTTTGTTTATTTACAGCATCGGTTGTCAGGATGGTAGGTTGTGTTTACTGGTTTCTAAGTCTAACACGTCGGTAAGTGATTTACTTACCGACGTCTTAGCCTTACATACATTCAAGTGGTCCTAAATAATATATGCCTTCATTCATTACACAAAAGGAACAAGAAAAATAAGAAGTTTTATATTTTTAATGAACAGAACCAAACAGAACAATATAAAAAGTAATAAATAGCATGAAAACTATGTCACCAAAATGGAAATTATTTTAAACATTTACATTAATTATTTCAATACGATCACGCAAAAAATGGTATAGGCATCTCGAACGTTAAGGGTAATACCGGTCTCCAGTAAAATTGGAGACCGGTCCAAACATTGCTGTCGACGGGTAAACAACTGTTACCGTTCTTAATACTTAATAATATACTATAACCTATCAAGTGATACCTTTCTCCTAGAGTTACTAATAAAAACAAAAATCCTGCGGTATTGACAACATCGTTCATTTCGAAGAAATTTAAATTATTTTATTCGAAATTTATTTAGATACGAACGCGCATAAAATGGTATAAGCATCTCGAACGTTAAGGGTTTTACCGGTCTCCAGCAAAATTGGAGGCTAAGCGTAGCGAACATTGCTGTCGACTGGTAAAGTGGTAAAAAACCCTTACCGTTCCTAATACTTAATATACTATAAAGCTGTTAATAGTTTATTATACTTTCTTTTATTAATACGACGCTCATATTTGAAATTAACCTTTTTGTGTATATCTTTTACCAAAATACTTATTACAGGTTCATTTAAGTTTGCATTCAATCAATTAAATTAAATAGGTAATACAGGAATGAACTGTAACAGCAGTTGACAGGAAATTTTATCAATGTCCAGTGGCATATAATAAATATTCTAAATGTATAACACTAATGAGGCGAGGAACTATTCACCCCGAGATTAATCTTCACATAATGTCTAACGATTTGAACTATTTTAAACATGTATATGTCATTTACCTTGTATTGCAGCAGTCAACATTCCTTTCCCAACGAAATCACCTATGTAATAAGGGCCTCCTGAAATTATACGTACACAGTCATTATCTGTGTAGTCTTTTTGAACAATTACATTTCCAAAGTTGAATAATCCTACTTCCTGATTCAAACTAGTGGCTCCAACTAAACTATTTCTAATTTTTAAAGATGTTCCATGGCTGCTAAGTACTTTAAAATCCATGGTAAGATGTTGAGTGTTTATGAAAATTTACATATTTTGTTTGTGTTTGTTATTATGACCAATAAATACTCTTTGGTTATGAGTGATCTTCTTTTTTAAGTTGCACAATAGGCCATGTCCGCCAGCTGATCAGCTGAACTAAGGTTAGTGGTCCTGACGGAAAACTATTTTTAAAGATTTTAGGTTTGTGGGACTTTTACTTCAATAGACAATGTCGAGAATATGTATTGTGAAAGACTGTAATGTAAGGTGCACCCGGTAAGCTTTATCTTTATGAGAAAACATGTTTCATTAAATAAAAAGTGACAGAAATAGTTAAACTTCCCAGCATTGTTGTTGAATTCCGAACATTTATTGGAACTTCAGTTCTTTACGCCAGGTTATGTTTGAGCGACCAGGGGTCGCGACGCAAAAGATCTGACCGTTACGCGTTACGTTACGCTACGTTATGTTACATTGCTTCGTTATGTGCCTTGCTTTTGCGTGCTTGTGCCTCCTTAGTCTCTCTCGTTTACGAAGCAGCGATTCATAATAATAATAATAATAATATGCTCCTGCCCGGATTCGAACCCAGGCCGCCCGCGTGCAATGCGAGCATTCTACCACTGAACCACCGATGCTATATTGAAATTCTATGCAAAGCTGGTATTCGCAGTGCTGGACTTGAATTTGTTCGGATAAATTTTTACTATTATTTCCATAATTTTTTTTGCGCGATTAAGGGGTCTAGCCTAGCACATTCACTTTTCGAAATACAGGGTGTTGAAATTTTGAAAACTTGAATGTTTTAATTCGATAACTTTAAAATGGATGGATAAATTGATTTGACATTTGGCAGGTTGTTTTTAAATGTAAAAGGGCATATTTTGAAAGAAATAGTAGTTTGTGCAACTAGTGTGGATATGATGGCCATATCGCACGAGGACGAAGCTTGAGCACGACGCCGTAGGCGGAGTGCTCAATCGTTCAAGTGCGATATGGACAATCCACACGAGTCGAGCAGCATATTTTTTCTACGACCCACTTAAGAAAAAATCTAGAAAATAAAAATTTCTATAAACTGTAATACTTATAACTTCAAATTAAACATTTGACAATTCAATTTTATGTTTCCACTAATTTTGTGGTAAACGTACAGTTCTTGAATGTCCAATTTGTATAATGCTACGGTTTCATTTTTTAAATATACGATGCTGTTATAAGTAGATGTTGCCAGTCGGACTCCCTTATGAAGGGTACTGTACCATTATCTATAATAATGAATATTCTGCTAAATATTTCAAACGTCTACCTGTTGTTGTTATTATTATCAAGCAGAATAATTATTTTAGAAAATGAAAGTAACAATTAAAAAAAAACTTTTTCACGGGAATCGAACCCGGGCGAGAGAGTCTGGATTGCTTACTACTCGACCACTGAGAAATATGAAAATTGTTAATCTATAACGTCAGATGTACCTGTTACATAATTTTATAAAATCTGAGGTCCCCTTAAATACCCATTTTATTCTGTTGGTAATTTGTACGGATTATTTCTTTTAAGTTTATCTTTGTAAATGAATATTCTTGATCCAGTGCGCTTCTATGAGAAACTTTTTTTGACAAGTTATTTTGACGTTTCTTTTAAATTGAAAAAAGATGAATAACGGATACTAAACTCGAATTCTGATTGATGGATTTCATATATGTTCTAGGATGTATATGAAATCTTATCCGTTTAGTTAACTGATGGCCTACATTTCCATTTTGTAAACTGTGCAGAATAGTAGTTTGTGCAACTAGTGTGGATATGGACAATCCACAAGAGTCGAACATTATATTTTTTCTACGATCCATTCAAGAAAAAATCTAGAAAATAAACATTTGAATATACTGTAAAATAAATATAACTTGAAATTAAAAATGTTCAACAATTTTATTCATAATCGTACCAATTCATTTTATGTCTTTACTAATTTTTTGTGATAAACGTACAGTTCTTAAATGTACAATTTTTACAATGCTACGGTTTTTAAATATACGATGCTGTTATAAGTAGATGTTGCCAGTCGGACTCCCTCATGAAGGGTACCGTACCATTATCTATAATAATGAATATTCTGCTAAATATTTCAAACGTCTACCTGTTGTCGTTATTAATATCAAGCAGAATAATTATTTTTTTCTACTACCGTGTGTAAAGTACGTACTTTAGACACATTTTCGAGTGCGTAAAACTTTATTTTACGCACTAGTGCGTAAAGAGTTTTACTTTACGCACTAGTGCGTGAAGAAAAAATTCCAATATGTATGTAGTTATAGATATCTAGTCTTATAAAAATATAGGTATAATAAACAGATATTAAATCTAAGTTATTTTCATAAATTGGAGATAGAAACCAATAGAATTCGGTAAAGTAACCTAATAATTATTGTTAAATAATTATTGAGTACTGGAAATAATACGGTAAATAGGTATAAGTTGGCGGTGAGTGACTGACATTTCTTTGTGAATTGAATCTGACATTTAAAATTTAAATTGAGATCTTCCGACTATACCTAGAGTAAGCAATTGTATTTTATATTTAGGAATTGAATATTTTTATAAAACTATGATGTTATTTTAGATTATTATAAAAAGACTCTTCTAAAGAAAAATTTAACTTACTTTACGCACTAGTGCGTAAAGTATTATTAAACTTTTGTATTTCAATTAAATATTCGCTAGTAGAAAAAATATTGTATGCAATTCGTGTGTAAAGACCTTTTTTTTGACGAATGTGAATATTGTCGCATGAGCCGAAGGCGAATGCGACAATCACATGAGTGCTTTACACACTAGTTACATAAATAACTATTTCTACTAACGTGCGGAAAGTGAATCTTTTCCGCACTAAAAAGCGTGCGGAAAGAGTCACTTTTCCGCACTAGTGCGGAAAGTAAATTTATTGACATTTGAGGAATATACTGACATTTGAATATTCAAAATATGTATTTTGTATATCCAAGTTTACCAAATGACTGAAAAATTAATAAATTTATTATAATGCTGCTATAATTTTTAATAAAAAAAAAACTTATTTTTCAATAATTTTTTGATGGCCCTGGTATAAGCCTCATCAAATGAATGTCAAATAATAATAATTAATTTGTTGATATGTATATAATGAGGAAATGTTGATTTATGATTACTTTTGGGTTCTTTCCGCATGCTAGTAGAAAAAATAGTGTACCTAACACGTGCGTAAAGTGACTTTTCCGCACGCGATTGCTGGCCGAACTCCGCTAAAGCGTCGTTCGGCCATCTGCAATAGCGTGCGGAAAAGTATCACTTTCCGCACTAGTTAGGTAAACTACTATAAAAATAAAATTGACATAAAAAAAAATTTCCTCACGGGGAATCGAACCCGGATCTACCGCGTGAGAGTCTGGTATGCTTACTACTCATCCACCAAAGAATTCGAAAATCGTTTATCTATAACGTCAAATGTATTACATAATTTTTTTCTTAAAAGGAACTAAAGTTCCTACCGTGTGTCCCGCGACACGTTCTACCTTTTTTTTCATGTTTGTCATTGAAATATGTGAAAAACGTTTCATTTATTGTATACTTTTTTTATTCAATAATAGTTATTCAGTCACCAAGTGTATTAATGAGCACTCGTGGTATTAGAGAGATATTGCTTGTTAAAAAATGATCCGCGGTAATTACGTTTGCGGTATTTTGAAGTTTATTAAATGCGCGATTCACTTAGAGAGATATAGAGAGATATTGCAAATTCCGAAAGCGCATGCTGTGTGTTATTTACTCCACGTTAAATATTACGTTTACGTCTTAACAATAGACACTTTTAGCTGGTCATAAGTTTTTACACGTATCCGTATTGGAGTTACGTTGACGTAAAGAAATTGTCAAGAAAGCCTTTTTAGCAGAAAACGTATCGCTTCGTTCTGTTTCTAATTGTATAACCTCAAAGTTTTTTTATTTTACCTTTTTATATTTTTGTAAAACGTACAATGGGGGCGATATTAAATAATCCATAGCTGCTAGACGAGGAAGATAATGTAATATAGCACAAATAGCACGGAATACTGACTTTGGTCGGGATAGGGATACGTTTAAGTATACGGAGTAGGGTACGTAACAATACGTTCAACGCATCGTATCGGCTAAAACGTAACGGGTCTACACATCCGCAGTTCGTTACGTATACGGATACGTGAGAAATTTAAGACAAGCTAAAAGTCTCTATTAAATAATTAAATAATAATCAACTTTGTGTAAAATTTCAACCAGAGACATCGATATATGGCGGCATTACAGTTTTCTCTAGCCTATGAATTGCTGCTTCGTAAACACATAACGCAGGCACATAACGCAGCAACGTAACGGTCAGATCTTTTGCGCCGCGATCCCCTGTCGCTCCAACCTAACGTAAAAAACTAAAGTTCTAAAATATCAATCTTGCAAAAAAAATATGGAAATAATAGTAAAAAATTTATCCGAATAAATTCAAGTACACCAGCACTGCGAATACCAGCTTTGCATAGAATTTTAATGTAGCACCGATGGACCCGGGTTCGATTCCTGGCCGAAACATATGAATCGCTGCTTCGTAAACGAGAGAGAGGCTCCAAGGCACATAACGCAGCAACGTAACGTAACGTTACGGTCAGATCTTTTGCGAATTACCCCCTGTCGCTTTGCTCCAACCTAACGTAAAGAACTAAAGTTCTAACCATGAAGGTTAGACCTTCATGGTTCTAACCATATGTTATCTATGGTTCTAACATATTGTCTGTTCTAACAATAAAATCACATGTCATTGACAGATAGCGGGCTTAAAAATGGCGACTGTCAGACATGCGCACTCAGAACATGAATTTTAAAATAGCACATTCTGTGGCTCCATTTCCGTGTCCATGTCAGTGGTGTTGTTCTATTGCACAAAACAGTCTAACCTATAGAAGTGAAAGTCCAATAGGATTACCTAGAATGAAAAAATGAGGTGTCAAACCCATCCACCTGAAGCGCTAGTTGCAATTGAGTTGTCGGAATAGGCAAGGCAGCTGAGGCCGAAAAACAGACTAAGGGAAGAAGAATTTCAGTGATCGCAGTGGATGGGTTCAGAACTATTTCATAACGCTTTTTTTAATGGAAGTTTGTGCCCGATTTCACTATCCATTTCCTAAACTCAGGTAATACCTAAAACGAATTTAGGTATTTCTAAATGCAATTTACATTTTACCACGCGCAAAGTAATGCCTAAGAGTGATAATATTACGTATTTCCTATCACTTTTTGATCAATCCTGAAAGGATTGTAGGAACAGCTTTGCGAGTGAGGCCCCTTTTTGTCCCAATAACAATATTGTGGTCCAAAATATCTGTTGCAAACTTTGTAGGATTTATAAATCTGTTCAGCGCTTAATTACTTTAGTTTTGGATTGCGAAAGAGGCAACCCATTCATTCAACAACAAAGGGTCATGTTTGGGAAACCTATGTCGTTTTGATGCAATGTCTGTACACCCACGAACGCAACACTTCACACCAACCATTATAAATATTATGAACACACTTGATAAGACTTACAGTACCTAATTAAAACACAAATAGCAGCAGCAAATGGCAAAAGGAAACAATCTATAAAAGACAATGGTGACAACTATATGACAGCTCTGATGAATTTTAAAATATTTTCTTCTTTTCGTGCTAAAGGCCTTAGCTGCCAGGCCTGTTTCGACAACTCAATTGCAACTAGCGCTTCAGGTGGATGGGTTTGAAACCTCATTTTTGTATTCAAGGTCATCCTATAAACTTTCACTTCTATAGGTTTGACTGTTTTGTGGTTCTATTGATTGACAAGTAAACTGATGAGTGGTGATTGAGTAGCTAAAATTCATCTAAAATTAATAATAAATCCTGTCCATTAAATGAAATATTAAAATCACTGAATAATAAATGTTTAGATAGAAGGGATTACTGGAAAAAAAGAGATTTGCCATATCTCATTGAGGCTAAAATAAGAATAGATCAAGTAACTATCAATCTTCTTAAAACAGATTTAAATCCTTGCTTTCAAATAGATGTAGATGTTCAAGTTAATAAAATTAAAACTCTTCGGGCAATATCATCCAAAAGTGATATTTATAGTAATGAAGATTTTCTTAATGAATTTGCAATTTAATTTTGTTCATATACATGGGTATATACAGATGGCTCAGTTAATCCTAATAATTATAGTTCAGGATGTGCAGTACACATTCCGGAGATCAAATATAATTTTTCAACCAGACTTTATGATCATACACAGATATGCTCGGCAGAAATTACAGCTATTAATAAAGCGGTAGGGATATGTATGGAAAAAGACTTGAAGAAATGTTTAATTTTCACAGATTCATTGAGTGCAATTAATAAAATTGAAAATCAAAAATATGGTAATAGCAATTATAATGCATTGAAAACTAAAAGTCTAATTCTAGATGCTTACGAAAGTGGCTTTGAGTTTATCTTAGTATGGATTCCCGGACATAAGGGTGTAAAAGGAAATAAAGAAGTTGATATACTAGCTAATGTAGGGAGAACACTTAATGTTCCTGCTGATTTCAAAGTTGAAAAATATGATTATTTCCCATTTTTCAAAAAGGAAATTTTAAAGATACATAATGATAATTGGGTAAAATCATTCAAGTCAAAGGGAAAATGGTATCCCAGTCAGGAAAGGTTTCCTCATGAACCGTGGTTTTTGAAGTTTCCCTATATAGACCGTAGACATATAACAACAATCATAAGGATTAAAACGGGGCATACACTTTGTAAATCACATCTATTTAAAATAGGAGTTATCAATGAGCAATATTGTGAATGTGGCCAAATTGAGGACCTACACCATATATTTTTTGAATGTCCCATCAATCAAACAGTAAATTTTGATTTATATAAGGAATTGATAAAAATGGGTTATCCCACCCCCATTTCAATCCCAAGTATTTTATATAAAATTAACATAAAATTAATTAAAATTATTATGAAATTTATTAATACCTTTCAAATTAAAATCTAATTCTTACTTTCATAACTCTATTCACTCTGGGGTACGTTCGATAACATCATCCTAGCATAAGACTTACGCGAACTGTCGTTCGAAAACATGAGTAGGCAAAGTTTGGCAACGTTGTATCGGCCGTTCGAAAACATCGAATAATATTATCCGACGTCCTCCTTCGTCAATCGATTTAAGAGTAGAATGAAAAGTATCCGACTTGCGCACTAGTTTATTTGTAAGTTAGTTCTTGTTTTGTTATTGGTTTTCAATTGATAAATTGATTGTTTGCATCCTTTTTCTAAACTATCATACTACATTACAATAATAATGATGTCCTGTACAAACAATATCATTCAAATTGAAGAGAAGTATTATATGTTCAATGAAACATTTTTAATGTTTAAGTTCTATTATCAGTTGAAAGAAACCAACACCGATTATTACTTAATTAAACCTTATAACAATAATAATTTGTATTAAATTAAATACCTAAACTCATCCAAATATCCAATCGTATAACATAACTTTTATTTTAACCTGCCAATTTAGTTCATTCAGTTCACGCGCGCTTTGTATGACATTAGGTAGTTCGATAGTTCGAAAACGATGACAAAGGAGATTAAACTTTCCGGACTATTTACCCCCACCACCGATCGAATGATATTCTCCTTAGAATACCGTTGTCGAACGCACCCCTGGGTTACCTATCCTATCCTAACCGAGGCAACATTTCGGGGTTGTGAATGCTCGGCAGTTGCCCCTGAGCGAGAAAAGTTTGTACCTATGTTGTTTTGTTTCATAACATGTTAGCCTTAAAAAGAAGAAATCATGGATAATGGAAATAGTAAAATGGCTTAATCAGAGGGAATATGGAAAGTTCCAGACATTCCGTAAGGAATATTCCCGGAAAAATTAGAATAAATACCCGCTCTGGCTAAATACCTAATGGGTGGAGGCCAATAAAAAGAAAGAAGAAGAAGATAAATCCTGTCATTAGAAAATAAACAACAGTTTATAATTTGTGAAAATGTGCAGCAAAGCCATAAGTTTGCGTGTCCAGCTTCAAGGTATAATAGCTTCAGGAGGATCTCACAAAGATCAGGCTGAAAAGTATGTACATTTAAGTATTGTTGATACCTATTAAAAAATATATTATTTGCTATTTTAGGTATAGAGCTACTCTGGATAATATTTTCAAAGAAAGTGATGACGATTTAGTGGATTGCTTACAAACATTTATTGAAGCTAGTATGTAAAGTTTTTCTAACATTACACAAAGTGACAATCAGAATGATTCTTATTTCACAAGTATGAAGGATAGGCCAATGCTTCAAGTCATACAAATGGAATGAGCAAATTATACACAATACTTCTTATGTGGATATTTTTGAAATAATGCCTCACTTCTATATAAACTACATGAATCTTTAAATTTAATTAAGTAAAGGATTAATTTAATCATCAAAAACACTATCGAATTATATAATATATAAAAAACTAATTATATTGACCAAGATTTGACTCTAGTATTTCACCAACCTGCCTATTTCATACAAATTGTATTTGAAAGATTGAGGGTCATGGATAATCTCAAGCATTCCAAAAGCAGAGAGTCAAATATTTTGAATTAATACTTTTAGTAAACAGGATTAATAAATTTTCCATATTCAGGAAATTGTTTGATACCTAACTTTTTAATTAATCCATTTCTCAACTGTCCTGATGCATACGTCATGATATAGCTCCTTTGCAAAAAAGTGTCAATAATTGCATTTTGGCATCTAGGTATACATACAATAATTCAGAAAATATCTCATAGACTAGCAACATGGAAATAATATCAAAATTTGAGTGATGTAGGTCTGAAAGCTTTTACATAATCAATGTGGAGAATATTTTTGAAAATTCATAGAAGTATTGTTTCTTGGAACAAATGTTATGGCTCATTTTTGTCTAGAAGTGTTATGGCATTCTATGATAGAAAAATTCCTTTTTTAAAAAAATTAACCTACTATTAGAAATTTAGAAAAAATACCTAATGAATATACCACAAGGAACATACAAAATATGTTGAACATAGTCATAATTCTACAGCTTTAAATAATATGACATTTCAAATTATGAAACAATGTATTGCATATGTTATTCAGTAAATATATTATACAATATATTACTGAAAATTTAACTGAAAACCATTTAATATGTCCCTATAAGCCAAACAATATAAACTACTCTACATAAACAAACAACTTTTCACATATATTATAAACAGATATATTATTATTAATTTTAAATTCAAATGTATATGAATTTATACACTGTTGGTGTATTTATATTAGGTGCTGAAGAAACATTATTATCAACTATTCTTTGATGGCTTTTATTGAATATATTTAATCATAGAAATGTTAGCACAAGTAAATGTATATTATTTATTCTTCTTTTAGATAAACCCATAATTTAAAACATATTTTTGAACAATTTTTAGTTGTCAATGAAAATGTGAGCTTGGTAATATCACGTCAAATTTTGACAGAAATCAGTATACATTTAATGAAACTTCCTGATGATGTTTCAAAACCTGTATCCCATTTTATGTTGGAAAAGGTTCAACCAAGAGTAATATCTTTTGAAGAACAAGTTGCCAGCATTAGACAACATTTAGCACATATTTATGAAAGAAATCAAATGTGGAGAGAAGCTGCAATTGTTTTAGGTAAGTTATCTCATTTAAATAAATTTTAATTTTCATATCTTTATATTCACTGTGCAATCAAGAGAACAGGGCTATTGGTTTCTTCAATGTTGAATGTGAAAAATGCTATATAAAATAAATGTCAGATTTCTTATTAATATGAACTTTATAATATATTTAATAATAATCAGTTGGAATTAAAAAAGGTGTAAGTATTTATAAATGAGTTGAAACTGAATAACTAATTGAGAATGGGGAATGTGTGTCAGAATATTTGTTTGGTTTTATTATTTTAATACCATTATTGTATTTTATTTCTAGTGAACATATTTGCTCAGTTTTGATTAGATTGTTTGTTATTGTTTTGTGCGAGGTTTTGTGTGTATTTTTGCTTTTCATGTTAATATTAGATTTGCTGCATAGGCTATTTAATCACTTGGTAACTACTTTTACTGGGTTACGAAACTGCATATAATGGCAGATATGAAGATGTGTTTTTGATTCCTAGAGCTGTTTTCCATCTTTATTTGTGTTAGGTTTTTGTTGATGATGGCTCAGCTTAAGAAAATTTTTGTTAGGTGCTTTAGTTGGTTCATTCAAACAAGATGGCACAAAACAATATTTACCTAAGTATATATTTTATCCATAACTTTTTCAATAGCAAATCAAATTTATGCTCGAATTTATGTCATCAACACTACCCAGAATATGTAAACAAAGGTAAAAGTCTCAAACACAATTAAAAACAAAAACACATTGACCAAACTGCGTTTCCTTAAAAAACATGTAATCAAAAATAACGTTTTTGCGATCTTCGATTTTATTTATATCCAGAGAATTTAGAACAAAATCACTCGAATAGGAAATTTTGGAGCACAAGCACAACAGATATCGAGATGCGGTTTTCTGCATTGTGTTCGGGAGGGTCCCAGAAAAGACTGAGAAAAATGTAGGTTAACACTTTTTTGAAAAACGCCTTCTGGACCGGAAAATGTATTTTCCAATTGCATCATTACTTGCACTATTATTTTGATTACTCATTAACCAATCAATTGAATCACAGTTTATTACATTTTACGTCAGAAACAATATTTCAAAGAACCGCTTCGATTTTTTTTTGGTTGTCTCTCTGAACTATACCAAGCTTAAAAATATTATCGAATTTTGTAAGGGAAACGTCATAATTTTTCAATAATGTAATAACTTGAAGATTTGCTAATAGGACTGGCACTTTTGGTTGTTAGATATTAACGAGTATTTTTGATTATTAGTACTAAAATTTATTATCTGATATAATTATTTTTTAGTGGGAATCCCCCTGGAAACAGGCCAAAAACAGTATCCAGTAGATTATAAACTTGAAACCTACTTAAAAATTGCTAGACTTTATTTGGAAAATGATGATCCAGTTCAAGCTGAAGCCTTTATAAACAGAGCTTCGCTTCTTCAAGCTGAATCTCGTAATGAACAACTTCAAATATATTACAAAGTATGCTACGCCCGAGTTTTGGATTATCGTAGAAAATTTATAGAGGCTGCACAAAGATATAATGAATTATCATATAGGACTATTGTTCATGATGATGAAAGAATGACTGCTTTAAGAAATGCTTTGGTGTGTACTGTTTTGGCTTCAGCTGGTCAACAAAGATCTAGAATGTTGGCAACATTGTTTAAAGATGAGAGATGTCAACAATTGCCTGCAGTTGCTATTTTAGAAAAGATGTATTTAGAACGAATAATCAGAAGGTAAAATTCTCTTATATTTTGATTTTCGTTGGCAACGTTACATTATTAAGATTGTCCATGGTTACTATATTGTTTGATTGAAAATGTAATAAAGTTCATTTACGATAAGTTTGCAATAACAAAACATGACAGATGTTGTACATCGTTGCCACGTTGTAATTTTTTTCCAGCTGTTGGCATAAAATTATGTTGCTAAGTTGTTTATTGTATAAGATTACATTCAACCCAAAAATAAGCAGAAATTATAAAAATTTTATGAGTGAATACATAAATTTCAAGATGTCCAAGCATAAGTTTAACTGAAAAATGTTATCTTCATGCACATGTTGAATTGCATCGTTATTGCAGTATTAAATAACAATGTATTTAATAAAAACTTACATCCCTCACAGAAGTAATAGGAATTAGCGGTCCACCGTTATCTCGTTATCTTTCAAAATATGACACTAGGGATGCTCCTTGCAACCACTTGATAAAGACTCATGAATTTCGACGCAGTGTTCGATACTCTCTTTTAAATAGTTATGAAAATAACAGATTATATCTTACACAGTAAATAAAAAACTATAAAATGCGAATGAAAACGACAAACCATCACAAGAAATTCTGATAAAATTGTCTGATTTTGACAACATAAGTCTGGCAACCCAGGACACGGCAGCCAACTTTTGGACTTTAACTTCCCCCTTTATATGATTAATTATTCCATTTACACTTTGGATATTTCGATTTTGTTCTGTGGCTGTAATTGTTACTACAAATGTCAAAATTGCAACCTTATCGTAAATGAACTATATCAATTTTCTATAACTAGTAACCTACAATATTGACATTGATATGAGCTGAGTTGGCGCGTTCCCTGAATGAAGTCAAACATCCATGATATTTGCTGGATTTGCGTAGTTTATGTGACATTTCCCCATTATAAACTATTAAGAATCTTAGTTTTTTAATACTAAAAGTACGAAAAACAATGTTTTATCCTGTATTTGTATCCTTCGGAGCGAAATGTTCAATTAAGGAACTATTGTAAACTTTTATTTATAGAAGGACAGACTTAGTTTTGAATTTGTATATTAAAGTATAAGTGGATATTAAGGTCTTTAAAACACGCTCGAGAGCAAGTGTTTTAAAGACCAGTTATCCACGAGTACTTTACGCTATTTTTTTTATTGGTGCACTTTGAAATTATAAATACTGGTCTATAACTACTACAACAACAAGAAATGGAAATCATAGATGGAAATAAGAACTAAATGTCAAATGGTTGAATTCGTGATGTATATGATGTATACCTTGCGTTGTCATGGAAATTAGAAAAACATAAACTAATTTGTATTTTGATGGAAGTTCAACCTTATTGAGTTCTGTGAATGTCAATAGTATTAATTTAAATACCATTTCATTTGAAATATCGAAATATTAATATTTCAAGCAATACCATCGGCATTTTCCATTTTAATTCATAAATTTGACATAGTTAAATATTGTTCGAATGAAAGTTTTGACGTTAAAAACTACTCCTGTCAGATCAATGATGAAAAAATTGTCATTTAGACATCATTTAGACTTCGTTTCTCGAGTTGTTGATGTTGCCACGGTAACTTTAAAACACGCTGAGGCGTACTTTAAATAGGTAAAATGGTACACCAATAAAAAAAAATATTTACATAAACTATTTTTAGGTCTGAACTCCGTGATTTCGAAGCTTTACTTCAACCTCATCAAAAAGCTTCTACTATAGATGGGTCAACTATACTGGATAGAGCTGTTATTGAACATAACCTACTCTCTGCTAGCAAATTGTATAACAACATAAGTTTTGAAGAGTTGGGAGCATTATTAGAAATTGTGCCGTCTAAAGCTGAAAAAATTGCTAGTCAGATGATTACTGAAGGTAGAATGAATGGTTACATAGATCAGATTGATTCTATTGTTCATTTTGAAAGTAAGTAATTTAAAAGCTAAGTATTAAAAATATCAGTAAACTAAATGGACACTTCTTCTTTTAAAATAGGGAATTAGTTGACCAGAAAAATAATTTCTGAAACTAACTATTCAGCTCTGAAGTATGGAAATGTGGTGTACAATAATTCTTAATATAAACTGGAGTAGCATCTTTTATCAATAGCTTTTGCTCCTAAAAAATATTATTCGTTAAAATATCATTTTTTAAAGCTGAATATCTGAAAAATGTTCACAAAGATTTATTAGCTTATCCCTTACGTATTCTGGCACCTCTGACTTTAAAGTATTTCTTAATTCCTTAACTCTATTCTTACTTTCATTCTGTACAGCATATACATGAAACAAGTTTAAATCCAATATTTTAATTTTGTTTTTATCAACTTACTTTCATAGTTTGTTTTTGAAATTCTAGCACAAGGATTAGTTCTTGAAATAATCAGCCGTATTCCGTATCTTGTATGTTATTTTTAACGATGGTCTGTTATGTTAAAATAACCATCGTATTTAACTATATTGTTAACTGTTCTGTGATTACCTATCAAGCTTCCTTAACGACATTGTTAAAATTGTCTGTTAAAAAAGAAGTAAGTTTTGATTCTTACAAAGCGAGATGAATCGATACACCTTCAATGAATGTAAAAAGAGATGGATTCTGTCCCGTTAGACCCGTCAGAGTATAACCATTATATAACATATAATCAAAACGCATGACAGAAGCAGAGACAAGGGTTGTCTTTGACAGAAGTGCAATTTGTACAATATAACGCGAGGAAAGTTTACATTCAAGTGTACTTAATATAATTATAAATGGAAAAACAAGTACGCCTTCCAAAAACAACAAGGCCACAGTATGAGATGCTGTTGGAATTTTTAGAAAATCATCCTATTGTAATAAGAGGGTAGAACCAGTCACGTAGCTATAGCGTTTACATGGGGAGGGTTTTGGTTTTTTTCATCTGATAGGTTTAGTACTCCTAACATTCTGACTACATCCAAACCGTTCCCTGTATTAGCTCATACAGGTTCTTTACTGGTTGGTTGTAGAAGTCTTCTGGAGTCATTTGGGGCCTTCCATTTAGTTTTTGCCTCCTGTGGTCCAGCGTCTCACAGTTGCATAATATGTGCAGAGCTGTGTCAGTGTCCCTTTTTCCATCTCCTGCATGTGAGGTCTCCGTTATACAGCCCTATTTTGTTCAGGTGCTCCTTTGTGGGAAAGTTTCCCGTAAGGAGCCCCGTTATGGTGCGTAGTTTGTTCCTGCTCATAGAGAGCAGTTCTTTTGCTACTTTTTCTGATGGTTCTTTTATAAATTTCTTCCCATGTGTTTGCCTGGGCGTATTCTTCCAGAGTTTTATGGATTGTTCTTTTACCCTCCCTTTTAACCATGACCTAGTGGAGCATCTGGGGATTCCCACAGATGGTTCGTGTCCGTTCATCAGTGTTGACGATCCTGCTCTTGCAAGTTCGTCAGCTTTTTCATTGTCATCGATTCCTTTGTGACCTGGGTCCCACTCCAGTGTTACACTGTTCCGAGTCGCCAGTCTTCTAAGTTCTTCGCCGCGTTCCCATACCAGCCGAAATGTTACCTGTATATTAATTTGGGAGCACTTATTTTAAAAAGTGATAGATGATTGAAAATTGAAGCTTTTATTAAAACAGAAAATCAATCTCACAAAAGTTAATTTAACCTCTTCAGCTAAATTATTCATAATTGTTGAGGAATCTATTTCTATTGCGACATCCCGATGAATACTCATATTGCGGCAGTATGCTAATAACAAATTATTGTAGGTACCTTTATTGTATTTTCTATGGGGAGGGTTTGAACCACCAAACCCCCCCCCCCCCTTATATACGTCCCTGGGTAGAACAAACCATGCGAGGTTAAAATAATTAACAATTTGTGGGAACAATTTGCTAATAAAGTTAATATACAAAAAACAGGACCATTCAAAAGCAGCCTATTATTTATGTTTGGTTGCAAAAACTTACAAATCACCACGAATATATAGCTAGATTTTTGACATTTGTTTCACTTAGCGAGATCGTTAAGACATAATAAGCTGTCAAACTGGTCCAGTTATTTTAACAACAGACTTTCTAAAAATAACGATGATAAAATAACGATTCTCGTTGACATAACTATGCGCAAGATGATACAAAATCAGTATTTTTAGTAATATCGTTATATTATAGAAATTCACGCGATGGTCACAACGATGGTCGTCAAATAACATAACGTGATACGGAATAGGGCCGATTATATCTCTCTAGAAATATTCCTGGCTTCAATTCTTGTTGCTTAACTTTATCTTGCACTACATTTTTAAAACTTTCTACTAACCGATAAACTTCACATCTGGGTGGTATTGCTATCGTATCAGATTCAGGACTGTCAAAAATTTCTAATTACGGAGTTTCCAGACTTACAATGTATAATTTTAGCTCTGAATAATCTAAAATTCAATTATAGTTATTTATGAAATCCCGTCCTAGAATTTCATTCGGAGGTACAGGAAATTTTCCATCCACTATATGAAAACAATGTTTGAATACTATACCCTTAATAAAAAGAAAAGTATCTATTTTACCCAAAGTTCTAGTTTCTCCCTGAGCTATGCCCTTAATATTTATTATTTATGTTATTTCCATCAAATGATATGGAAAATTTTCTGAAATCTTGAACAATGAAATATCTGCACCTGTATCTATTATAAAAGTATCAAAGGTAATACCACGAGTACTTCAAATTTTATCGATAATTTTTTCTTTTCCACGAAAACTTGTTTATTTGGCAAAAATATGAAAACACGAGTCCGTTAGGACGAGTGATTTTATCTAAATTCGGTTTTAAAGGATTTTTAAATGTATTAAATGTTCAATATTCTCTTGGGTGATGGCACTGAATCGGTACGTACTGCCCTAGATCAACTATCCTTTTTACGTTTTTACAGTTCTCTGGCCTCGGCACGTTCATTCTTACCCTGCTTTTAATCAAGACCTTACGTGTTTATTTACTATTCGACAACTATAAAACAATAACTTACTGCATTCTTTTTAAAATAGAAATAATTACACTGAGATTTGAAGATATCACAGTACACAACTTTTATGTAGGTGATAATAATTTTATTCCACTATTAGCCGTGAAGTTGACAATTATTGCTTCTTCTAGCCAACTGAGAAGTTGAATTTCTCTATTGGTGGTTAAAAATGTTTTCTATTATTAACCTAGGTCAATAATGGACAAATTCAACTATTTTGAGAAATCCGGGATAGTAGTTCAACAAAAACTTGTGCAACATAATTTTGTATACCCAGGAGATTGTCTTTAACATACTCGCTGCTTGAAATTACCTACCAAGATGAAATTATTTGAATAAAAATGCCATTAGTTCAAAATTCGCGCTAAACCAAAAATGACTGATGACATAACGAGTACGTTCATAATATATCGAAAACTGACAGTGTACTTGTCAGTCAGACGACGGGGGTGCGCTTGTAAACTATTTTTAATTTTTGTCTTAAATTTGGCTACACTACATTTTTCAAACGTAATTTCATTAAACAATAATCATGTACCTACTTAGTGTATCACTAAAATGTGATAATCTCTAAAACCGTTAAGATTTGAGGATACTAACAAATATACCTTTTTTTGTTGTAATGATGTGCCTTTAATTATTTTTTACAAAAGTAGCGCTAATGTAAAAGGCAAAAAAGTTTTGCGTACATTTATGCTTATGCCGCGTACGTAGCCTATGTGGCGCCCTCCACAAAATACATCGAAATAGGTATACTTGCCGTAACATATATTGTGCGAACTTAAAGTTCTCGGCTCTTTGTTCAACTGTAATTCGATATTATGTTACCACCATAGTCCGTAATATAACTTAAAGGGGATATACGATTAGATACCTGCATTAAAAATATCACGTCCACTATACAAAATTATGATATCTCATATCCAAAAACCCCCAACCACAAGTTTTTGTGCATATATATCAAAAGCCGTTAAAGTTATTGTAAAAAACGAAAATTGAAATTTCATGTTCAACACCCTGTATCTCTCTTTATCAACATTTATTAAGTCTAGTTGGTTTAAATCGCAATATTTTGAAGCGAAGATTGTACTGTACTTCTATGTACAATTACTTAAGGACCACCCAGTATATATATTTTTTAAATTTACTAGATGTATTTCAGTGAAAAATCACTTGAAAAGTTTCAGATGGAGGTCAAGCCCTCTGTCGGTCATCTTGGAAATCTGGAACAAATTTCCAGGATTTTCTTTTGGTCACTCAAGTTAGGTATAACATTTCTTACCGCAAGTCTCTACGACGAATAGTTTCCGAGATACAGCACTTTGCTTTCTTATCTGGCCACACGGTACATTACTTCTAGTTAGGATTGTAAATAAAAATGGCAACTCAGATATTGAAAGAAAATCTAGTTGCTGCATTCATTAAACTTATATCAATTTTTAAAAAATAAAGAGCGATTCAAGTGATTTATAATTTCCAAATGTGTCACGTAATATTAAGGGGGGTCTTACATTTTAGGATCCTCGAAACAGTTGGCCCCGTGACTTGCCACAAAATTCAGGTCATTTTGTAAACAAGTATAAAGAACGCAGTAAAATTGAGTGTTGAACACAATATAACTTGGACCTTTGTCTTGGGGATCAGGTATTTTGGTTGAGTTTTATATTGTTATAAAAAAAATATCAGTCATTAAGGATGGTGTGATTTTCATTTTGGTTGATTTTGACAATTTGTGGTCACCAATTTAAACGCCAAAATCTGATCCCCAAAAGAAAACCTAGATAATTCGATTCTGAAAATATGAAATCTCAAGTCATTGAATTTTGTAAACGAACAACTTTTAACATTAGCACAGCCATTCCATCGTCTTCATGGATGGCATTGTATGGACCTTCAACGCACTTTGCTTCAATGACAGATATAATAAATAATAAAACCGCATATAAAACACGGGTTTCTTAAACGTCACATCAAGTGTATCTTGTGTAATTTATATTCAATATTTCGTGTAAATTTTGTAGTTCTGTGTCATTTGATTTTTGTCACGTCAATAATTGTCTGTCATCTTGTGAATATAATTAGAATAATATAATATACATTGTTTTTTTTTTTCGGAGAGCGTAGAAAAAGTATAGTAAGCACCTAGTGACAAAAACATCTTTAGTCAAGTGTAAAAATTATCCCTAGAAATCTCTACAATGTATATGTAATAATAATAACAATATGTAATCCTCTCATTATGACGATAAATATAGATAAGGATCTAGTCTTTAGCTTGCCATAGGTAATAATTGTCGGTGTGGATGGATTCGGTCCCGGCAGGTCATAGATTAAAATGTGTAAATTTTAATCCCTTTATCTATAGGCGTATTGGGTCCCAATGGTACTTAACTACCTGAAGATATTCTTCGGGGAAATGTACCTCTTTTCGGAAATCCAATCCTCCCTCTTTTTATTGTATCTGAATGTTTAAATTAAATACTATTTCATTCATTGTTTATATTTCATCGAGTGCATTTCATATTTCAGATCAATTTGTCTGTTGTTTTAAACATTTTAAAAATGAATATAAATATTATTTTAAGTGAAAAAGGAAAACAAATGTTAGTGATAAATAACTCTAAATATAGTTTTCAAAAGTGCTCAAAAAGTGGAGAAAGGCGTTGGATATGTACAAATAAAAAGTGTAAATCATATATACTTAGTTTGGGTGAATCGAAAGATATAACTTTGACAAAACATATTGAAGAGCATTGTCATAGCGCAAATATAGAAAAATTGAATCGCCAAATTGTAAGCTCTTCTTGCAAACGCAAGGCAGTTGAAGACTTGTCCGAAAAGCCTGCAAAAATTATTCGTCGTGTACTTCAAGAGAATCTGCCATCAACCATTACAACAAATGACGTAGCAAATATTAGAAGGTATATGTACTGCTCCCGTAGGAAAATGCAGCCGGCATTGCCAAAAAACATCGATGAAACTTTCGATATTTTAAAAAACAAAAACATTGGAACAAATACTGGTGAACCATTTATCTTATTTAGTAATAAAATAGACCAGATCGTTGTATTTTCATGCAAGTCAAATATTGAATTTTTGGGAAAAGTTAATCGAATTTATTTAGACGGCACATTTAATTATTGTCCACAATTTTTTTGCCAATTCTTTACTATACATGGATATTTTAATGGACACTACATTCCCTTAGTGTTTTCATTGTTGCCTAATAAATGTAGTTCAACTTATCAAAAATTATTTAATATTCTCGAAGATATCGCTTTAAAACACTCTACTAGCTTACATATCACTGAGGCAGTTATAGATTTTGAAATAGGTATTCATACTGCTATTCAAAAAGTTTGGCCAAAAGCCCATGTTATTGGCTGTCGATTTCACCTTGCACAGTCATGGTATAAAAAAATACAAAAATGTGGTTTAATATCAATGTACAGCGAGGAATCTTCTGAAGTTGGTAGATGGCTAAGGATGACCTTTGCTTTAACGTATTTACCTCCTAGGGAAGTGAGTGATTGTTTTATTTTTGATTTGCTTTCAATAGCACCAGACCAGGAAAACATAAAAAAATATTGCGATTATTTAATTGAAAATTATATATCTGAAGAATCTTTATTTCCTCCATCCCTTTGGGCAAAAAATTCAGCGGATCTTACTCGCACTACGAATGCCTGTGAATCCTTTCATAGCCATTTTAATAATTCTTTTTATAAAGCCCACCCGAATATATTTGTTTTTATTGAAAAACTAAAAGAATTTCAAATGGAGACCTATGTTAAAATGCAAAGTACACATATTATGTATAAAACGCGAAATAATAAAATAAAAAATCGCGAAAATTTCATAGCAAAAAAAATTGACGAATATGAAAAAGGAAAAATAAGTCGATTTTTTTTCATTAAATGTATCTCATTTTATTGTTCTATTAATAATTAATTGTATTTGTATATATATAATATATCTTATGTATATGTGTTTCTATTTTATTTTTACCTTTTTTTTAAATCCTAAAATGTATACCTTTACAATAATATTTCAATGTAATAAATATATCAAATTTTTAAATTAGTTTTACTACCTGTTTTTCATTTGGTTTAACAACAGGTGGCTGGGACCGAATCCATACATTATTATTCAGGTAGGACTCAAGTTCGGGACCCAATAAGCACGCTATTTTTGAACTACCTGCTACTTGGGACCCAATAAGCATATGCCCATAATTGTTGAATAAAAGTAATGAATGAGGTAGGCAACATATTTTTAAATGTTTTGAATCACAAATGTTTTGTTAGTTTGTCTTGTCAAAATAATCAAAATTACCTTCCAAATTAATTGATTATATAGGCATTTAAAACTATCAAAGAAAATAAGAACCAAAATAATTACTAGACTCAGTAATAGTGTTAGTTGTTGATATTTAAAAAATACTACAAAACAAAGGACGACTAAAATTAGTATATTGTGCAGCAAGTGGAAAAAGTACTTTCCCCACATGTTGCACACTATACTTTCTCTACAACTGCACAAATTTAAAGAATACAAGTAAAGTAACTACGGTTGGTAAAACAAAAATAACACTAAAGTATCCCATCTGATATCTCTAAACTGTTGAATAGTTTTATTCAAAATTATAGTTGATGGTGAAATTTGTACAATTTTGTATGTTCAAACCCGGAACGTCATTTCTTTTCATTAAATTCTCTGTTATTTGAAACTACCTTTTCGAATTTAAAAACTTCTCATATAATCTGACAGTTTTGAGACAACTAAGTAGGTATTTAAAGATGACATTAGCATACTAAGTGTTTGTCAGTTTTATTTTATTCTCCATAGAAATAATATTTCTCACAGTATGGGCAATATTTGGTTTTGAAATTAAGTAAGGTATGAGAAATACGTCACTTTTCATAGCAGTTGTAGGAAAAAATATTTGCTGGCCCCAGACTATACTAACCATCCAAGCTAAGAAAACGTATGCACCAACGTGGCAGACATTTTGTTTGTTTGAAACCAATTCACCGAAACAGATGATCCGGAGACAAGTTTGTTTGAATGGTCAAAAGTGGAAAGAGAGAAAATAGTTGCATAAATAAAAGCCGATTTAATACTAGACTCCTTTTCACGCTAGAAATCGTATGCGAAAGTCTAAGGGCAGCAATTTGGCTAAATATACAAACCTCACAAACGACTTTTTTTCCAATGTTGTGCTTCCTGCCGTATTATTCAACTTTTTCGTTTTTTCATTTATTCCTGGTAGTCGGTCAATCCTTTTAATATGTAGTTAAAAAGAAACAGATTTTTAATGCTTACGTTCTTTTCCATTTATCTTCATTTTGTCAAAGAAAAAGGAAAATAATTTGATTATGAAAGTACTGACGAACCAATAACAGACCAGAAAATGATTTACAAAGTAAAAGTGTTCTTCTCTATACTAGATACGACCTAATCATCTCTTGATAAAGGATTCAAGGGGTTGGAGCCATTTAATGACATTTTTGGATTCATTTATCAAATGTTTAGCTTGAATGAAGAAGAATTAGATACTCGTGTGAAAAAATTTCATTTCATTTGAATGATGAAGCTAGTGAAGAATCGGATATTGATGCAAATGACTTTTTGATTATTTGTTTAAAATGCCACCTACCAAAGAAAAATGAGTTAGATCCTCAGTTAATGCTTCAACACATATTTTAGAGAACAATTTAATTTTAACATTTCCAAATATTGCAGTGAAAATACAAATTTTTTAAACGCTACCAGTACCTATCTGTATCATCATAAAAACTTTTCTACGATCTATTAAGACACAAGAGAAACTCAGTAATTTGGCAATTATATCCATAGAAAGTAACTTTATGGATTCTATTATTTTAGGCGAGTGGATAGTTCGCAAGAAAAGAGTGCTTTCAATAAGTTATTTTGTTCTTTTTTCTATTTTGTATGGAAAAATTAAATATAGGTATAGGTATTTTCATTTTATTTATGTGTACCAACCCATATATAAATTTTTACAAAAAAAGGAGTGAGGGGCTTTAAATTATATTTTGCAGACGGCTGAATGTATTTGCGCCATGGAGTAATAGTCCAATAATATAAGGGTTTGGCAAAGAAAAAACTGCGGAACTTTCTTTCTCAACAGATTTTTATGTTTGGGGTGAGGGGGGTGCTGAATCTGAAGTTTGCTACCACGGGAACCATCGGCTCCATACTCAAAATCGCGAAAAACCGCCCAAAATTGCGGTAATTGAATATTTTTCGCCTATAACACGACAACGAAGCGCTTTTTGAAAAAACTTATTGTATAGTAAATTGTAGCTTAAGCTAATACCTATAAAACAAAAAAAAACAAATGCGGAGTTATGATGTAATGAAATATAGCGATATGTAGCGAGGTTGTCTAAAAACGCGAAAACCACCTCTAAAGTATTTGATAGTGGCCTATTATTCTTCTTTTACACCTACAATTAAAATTCGAGTTGAGTTGTCTACTTTCTACAATTCTACTTTTCTACAACAATCAACCATATCTCAATCCTTAACACTATTTTTACATAATAACATGGAACTGTATGATAAATGATAATAATAAGCTAAAAATAAATTGTCGTTTATTACAAACAACTCCTTGTATAAACTGTACTTGATAGAGTGGAGTCAAAATGCTCACATTGCTCATTGACGTTCGGCAGTTCAGTAAAAGTGGCCAATTGTACAAAAATTTCTAGCACGATACCTAAATTTGATTTTTCGTTGATATTTCATAAAAAGAGTACTTGTGAAGTGAACTAATAGGTGAGTAGGTGCCTCATTGACGTTCGATAATGTGAGCTGTACATATAAAAATATATAATATTTAATTATAGGAGTAAAAGAAGAATAATCCACTATCAAATATTTTCGAGGTGGTTTTCGTGTTTTTAGACAACTTCGCTACATATCGCCATATTTCAAAACATCATAACTCCGCAAAGAATGGTCCGATTTCGGATTTGTTTTTCTTTTGTTTTATAGGTATTAGCTTAAGCTACAATTTACTACACAATAACGTTTTCAAAAAAACGGTTCGTTGTGTTATAGGCGAAAAACATTTAATTACCTCAATTTTGGGTGGTTTTCGCGATTTTGAGTATGAAGCCGATGGTTGCCGTGGGAGCAAACTTCAGATTCAGCACCCCCAAAAACATAAAAATCCGCTGAGAAAGAAAGTTGCGCAGTTTTTTTTACGGAAAACGGTCTTTTGAAAACTTATATTATTGGACTATAATAAATAAGAGAGATGTTAAACGTGTAGTGTTTTGTGGCACAAAGTTATCACTAGCGCCTACCTTGGTTACTGGTATGAACTAGCATTCAAGTCGCGTGCTTTTTGAATTTGCAAGTTTTCAGCGTACGCGTAATATTGTACAATATTTGTAATTAAATGATTTTGCACTTCAATATTTGTTTTAGTCTTTCAAGTCAAGTCTTCAAAGACTAAGAAATTAAATTATTGTGCTAAATCATTCAGCTGCAAATATTGAATTAGCATATAATATTATAGGGAATTACGGTAGGAGAATAAAAAACCCTTTGCAAGTGATAAAATGTTATTAATTCAACATTTTTCATACAATAAAATATCTAAAATAATATACAAAAACAGTCAATACCTAAATGTGAATTGGGAGGGAAATTGCTCTAAGTTTAGAAAGGAAGTGCAAATTTTGTCAATCTAAATGAGTCAGTAAAATTATTTTTAAGGAAGTGATCTTCACGCAAATAACACCTTTTATTTTCAATAAGTAAGGTTCATTGTTTCAAACCATTTATGAGTTTGTTTAATATCTAGATCAGGAAACTTAAAACTTCTTATATGTAGAATTTTTTAGTTATTCAATTGACGTACCCCTTTAAACAATTTGGCATCTTGAAGCACACACCAATATTACAGAGCAAGCACAAAAATATAGTGTTCAAAGTAATAAAACACTTTTTTTCACATGAGTACTAGGTACAAGTATATCATAAATTACATCACTATATATCTAGTACATAGATATTATCTTGGTTTGGGTCACAAATTTTTGGTACTCTTTCGTTCTTGTCTGCAAAAAAAACGATAAAATGAAAAACAATATAATTATTTTACGAAAACACAACCTCAAACGCTAGTCTCCATGCTCAAACCTCAAACGTTTGGGGTAAAAAATGTTTTCAACTTAACTATGATAAGTTATTATAAATGCTGCGATAATAGTATTTGCCAATGATAAAGATAATTAATTTATTTGCAGAAAGGCCGATGAGTAGATTAAATAAAATTCAAAAATTACAACGTCTATCCTCAAATTAAAATAATACTAAAAATGAAGTTTTGTGTAGAGGGAGTCGGGGTTTGTTAGTTCAGTTAGTTGCTGTAAAGCGCCATGCACAGCTGGCTGCGCACAAACTTTGTTCAATTTCTTTCCTTGTGCGCCCCTAGCAATATAGTGTTATTAACCATACTACTACAAAAATCTACAGACGGGTATAAAAAACAATATACTTACACAATATAAGCAATAATATGTATTACACGGGAGAAAAGTGCGTTCCCCTGTACAGATAACGTAAAAGTTTGGTAACTAACGCGTGTATTATTAAGGGCGATCGTGAACATTAAAAATCTTGGTAGTTAATGTTGAATAACTACCTACGGGGTGGCGCATTAGAAACTGTCCACCTCAAATATTGTTGGCGAGGGAGGTATTTGCGGCAAACCCCGAACACGTCGATTTTGTTTTCGAGGGGGACAACTTTTGATAGTTATTTATGGTTGTACGGTCATCCCCCTAAAAGGGGTGACTACCGCTTCAAGAATATTTAATGGCATGGGGGGTTCAGAGGCACATAATTTGAAAGGTATTTAGTTAAGGACATACCAACATATTTGTGTTATAAGTGTAACGCGCCAACCCGTATATTAAATACGTGTGTAAAATTTAAACAGATTTGAGCTAATTTGTTGTAACATTACCTTTGGTAACGCTGAAATCCCATATATTTTTTTAAATATTTGATTTTGTAATACACTAATTCATTTTATAGCACGCGAAACACTTCCTCAATGGGACAAGCAGATTCAGTCCCTGTGCTACCAGGTGAATTCTATCATTGAAAGTATATCCAAACATCATCCTGAATGGATGTTAAAAGTCATGGACGAACAAATGGTCTCTTAATACTTGTGATTTAGAATTATTAAAATATGAAGTTGTTTCAATTCCGCTGCTTTAAGTTTTCTTGAAATATTACAGTTTAACATACACAATTTGAATGTTCTAGGAAAAATAAAGAGGATGCTAAACAAGTTGGTTTTATTATTACCTTACAACCACACATTTTTTATTACTGTAGGTATATAAAATATAGTTACTCTTCTTATTTGGTACATTTGTTATATTGAGTATTAAAAATTTATGGATAATGAATAAAAACTAGTGAACATTAGGTAGATGCCCCGTCTAGAGTGGCCGTCTGCCTGAACAACTCAAATCGTAGCAAGGAGGTATATTAATTTTTAAATATCGCTAAACCAGGGCAGGGCTGGGCTAGTATGTATCTAATTTATGTACAATTCGTACAATTATGAAATAAAAATTTTCAGATCTAAGTCTCTTTAATATATTTTCTCCATACCGGAAAGTAGTATTCTTTCTGTTGTTATCAAAGTTGGAAATTCCCTGAAATAAATTACTACTTCACCAAATAATGGTGGGATTATACAGGTAAAGGACGCGGGGGTAATTACAATTGAAAAGAAAATGAAAACTAGGAAAACATAATGAAAACTCTGATATGACTAATACTACACCAGAACGCTTCGATTGCGTTAGCTATACCACACCATATTTTTCAAACTCTTTGTATGCAACTTAATAAGCTTACTCATAAGACATAGACCATCGACTTTGATCTTTTCTGATTAGTAGTACCCTTGGTGGAGAAATTTTATTTCATAATTGTACGAATTTTGTTAACATATTTACCGTTTGGACTTTACTACTATTCAAATTGTTATTTACTTTTGAAATATTCCACTTTTACTATAAAACTAAGTATATTGTAGCAATTTTATGAAAATTATGATTTTGTGTAGCAACTAAAAGTAACTACATAAGTGCGAACGGCAGCAGTTCATCGGTGAGCATAGGTCGTAGGAACCGTTGCTTATTTATATATTTTATAGAATTGAAAAGCATTGAATAAAAAGTAGTCTTCCCGTGAGCGCCACTTTATTTTAGACTAGTTATTAACCTCAAAAAATAAAGAAAAATGAAGTAATGTCAAGTAAGTTCATCTAAAAAATAGAATATATTAAAAGTGTGGACCAAACAAAGAATAACGCAAATTAGTTGTTTTCTATCATCTTTATTATAGACATGTTAAAAATGTTGATAACCCAACCCACATAATATACTAGATATTACAAAATTACTAATTTAACAAAACTAGAATATCTTTAAAAAAATATATTTCAACACTTGTACTATTGGAGTCAAGTAAAGTATTGTTAAGACCTTTGAGTACTTATAACCCTTACCCAATATATAATATATGAAGTTACCACATTAAAGCTATAATAGGTTTACATGATCTATACACATAAAACTCAATTATCACAAAATTAAGTTTGAATATCAAAATACATAGAATAATTGTATTTAAACAAATATAGAATTTGATTGAGAAAATTAAATTTGATAAGTGAAATACTTAGAATAAATGTATCTAAGTATATAAAATTTCATGATTAAAAATTAAATTTGAAAAGTATAGTACCCCAACCAAAATTGTATCAATACATGAACTAACGTTAGGTAAAGAAAGTCCATTAAAACTATGGTTGAATACGAGTGTAAATTAAAATTTAAAAAAAATTAAAACCTGTATACAGAATTGGAAATGATCCTGCAGACGGACAATAATGGTGAAGTGGAGTTAAGGGTTAATCATTGCAATTCTAGAAATCTTGAACACCAAGGCACAAAGGAGGAAATCTATCCATTGATGACAACTGGAAGATGCCGAAAGGACGCACGTGGTCGAAACATATGGTAGGAAGTATGTCTCGTTCAGGAAACACCTAACCAACTTCTAAGATTTGGCCTGTGACCGCTTCACATTTCAGCTACTGCATCATAGAACTAACAAGTTCGACGTTAATGCTTTAGCTACTTTGATTCCGCACCTGCTTGGAAGCGCCGTTGACATCGTTCCCTCGCTTAACGGATTGCGCTGTACTGACCCAGCTTCGGTCATCAGCGATTGGAACGTGTTATATTCAGCGCGGCTCCGACAACAGTTAATTCAGTGGACCATGAATTTGAATCTTGATACCAAGCTCGCTTCGCACTTAAAGCGACATTTCGCTAGTTATACTAAAGACGCCTTATTATTCATTCTAGAAATATGTCGTAATTACCCGATGGATGTTGACTATGTCGCTAGAAAATTAGTTATGGAGGTGCTAAAGTCTAGAACTGGCACTGAGTTTGACATGTCATCTCTGGACTTCGAACCATCAGTTCTTATTATACCTGGTCAGAGATTAGAAGTTGCCCATCTGAGAGCATGACGCTTCACTATGTGTATGGCCTCATGAAAGATGTTAACAGTGAAAAAACTTCAACTGCCGTCAATTTATTGAGGAATGTTATTATACTTGAAAATGAGTTGGACTATTCTGTCGTTGATACCCTTATTGAGGTATTAGTATTCGATTTTAATGAAGCCTATGGCTCATATTTTGCTAGGTCAGTAAAAGAGGCAAATAATCAAACTCAGGACATGAAGGCGAAAGGTTCTAGAGCAAGTCTAGGCCTAATAAAGAAATTTCAGGTGTTGAATGTTTTGATAGAAATCGTAGATTTTTAGAGTCGGTCGCTCCCTATGACACTTGGATGTGTGACATGGTCGGTGGTTTGATGAAGAAATCACCTAAATGTGAGGAGTGCGCCGTAGTTTTCGCTCTTGTGAAAGCTAGGTGTCACGTTAAGATTTTGCCTTTAGGCGTTATTAGTCAAAGCACTAGCACTAGTTTGGTTGGTGACATTTTCACCATGTTAAAACATTGGCTTGATTGCACTAGATTGGTAAGTGAGGAATCCGTTGGTGTGCTTCAGGTCTCTGAAGAGAGCGGTAGCCTGGCTCTTGTCCCTGTCAATCAAGTGATGACCCTAAAGTATAAACCTGTGGTTGTCTCCCTGAGTAATATAATCTATAATATCTTATTTGAGTTGGTCTCCAAAGATAACGCTGCGGTTCAGAACACGAATATAACCATGGACAGTCATGGACAATACTCAGTCGAGCTCAGTAAAGAGAACGTTTCTTAGATATTAAAACAATTTTATAGCAATGCACGCGCGTATGCGCTGCAAGGGATCAGTCAGATGGCTATAATGCAGGCAGGCAAGACCTTTACCGTGCCTTTACCACTGCGCACACCGTAGTGTTACCCGCTTGTACGTCTAATATAGTAGTTTACCTAACTAGTGCAGAAAGTGATACTTTTCCGCACGCTATTGCAGATGTCGTCGATTTTGATCGATCGATCGATCGATTTTGATCCGCTAAAGCGTCGTTCGGCCTAGCGGAGTTCGGCCAGCAATCGCGTGCGGAAAAGTCACTTTACGCACGTGTTAGGTACACTATTTTTTCTACTAGCATGCGGAAATAAGCTCAAAAGTTAACATAAAGAAACATTTCCTATTAAATACATATCAACAAACTAATTATTATTATTTGACATTCATTCAATGAGGCTTATACCAAGGCCATTTAAAAATGATTAAAAAATAAGTTTTTTTTATTGAAAATTATAGCAGAATTATAATAAATTTATCAATTTTTCAGTCATTTGGTAAACTACAATCATACAAATATGTATTTTAAATATTCAAATGTCAGTATACTCCCCAAAAACTTGACAAATTTACACTAGTGCGGAAAAGTGACTCTTTCCGCACGCTTTTTAGTGCGGAAAAGATTCACTTTCCGCACGTTAGTAGAAAAACATTCTTTTGAATACTACATTAGCTCTGAGTGCACCGTGCGCCTTAGTCATACCTGGCCGAACGCCTACTACCAAGTCTTCTTTCACTGTAGGATGTGAAGTGACGTGACTCCTAATGGTGGGTGGCTCTATATCTATGCGCTTAACGCAACCAATAGCTGGAGATGATACTAGCACTATACGTGAATCTAGTAAAATCTTTCAGCAGTGGGCATCTTCGCGTTAGTCAAATTGTATATTCTTAGAGAAAATACGAGATGTATAGTCGGTGAGGTTTTAATTGATGCTAACGTTGGTAAACGAGGAGCACCTGCCTGCAGCCCTCCAATCCGATGTTGCCGGTTGCATTATATTGTAATAAAAATATCAGAAATATAAAACTAAGAAAAAACAAGATAACCCAGGCCCAAACCCGGTTGATCAAAGTGTAACTATGTATGGAAATATCAAAAAATAAGAAATAAAAAACTAAAAAAAAACAAAAAAACCCAGCACCTAACCCAATATTGAAATAAATATGTAAATATCAGAAATATAAAACTAAAAAAAAACAAGAAAACCCAGGCCCAAACCCGGTTTATCAAAGTGTAACTATGTATAGAAATATCAGTAAATAAGAAATAAAAAACTTGAAAACAAAAAAACCAAGCACCTAACCCGGTTTCGAACCTACGACCTCTGAGTTGCAAGCTCAACACCCTACCACCTGCGCTAATCAGCTTACATTCGGTTACATCGAATAGAAGGTTAAAAGCATGCTTGGACGCATGCGCACCTCAACCACTAAATTTGAGGTGGTCGGAGGATTAGAGGGCTGCAGGCAGGTGCTTCTGGTAAACGGTTTAACTGTCAAATGTACTTCGTTCTTAAAACTCCGAAATCGTTCATCTACTATACAAGCCTCGGATGTTGGAGATTGACGGTTTCGTTGAATCTGAGAACGCCGCACATGTACTTGAATCACATGCTATACCCTCTAATTAACATTAGGTATTGATGATTAATACTTGAATATTGATTTTAGGTTCTTGATATTAAAATAACTCATAGAAAAACTAAATCCTTTTGAAGTGTATGAAGGTATAGATGAAGTTTTAGATAATTAGTGTGGATTTATGCAGACACGATTAACAATTAGCAATTAACAATTATCAATTAACAATTAGTAAAACTGCCATCGTTTATGCAGACACAATTATAAATTAGGAGAAAATAGTAAGCATGCGCACAAGCCCGAGATTCTAGTTACAATAACCCTACATTTTCATGTCTATTTGTGCATTGGAACAATTTTGGAGGTGTATAGTAGAATTGAAGACATTTTTTCTTTTATTAGTACAATTTTAAAATAAACAAACACATAACATAGCCCTAAGGACCCTAAGTCAACCGCTTTTCTATGAAAAAAGTAAGGATCTGCGTACTATCTGCGCACTGGATGAAAATTCGGTACAATTAATTTAAGAAGTTAAAAGTTGACCAACTTCGCAATTGTTAATCGATAAATGATAATTGTTAATTGTGTGCGTAAACGGAGTCATAGTGAAATGAGTAGTTCAACTTATAATTGATAATTGTTAATTGTTAAATGCTAATTGATAATTGTTAATCGTGTCTGCATAAATCCACACTTACTTATATTGTTGATAATTTTTTACTGAATATAGTAACCAATCAAATTACTTAATTTCAAGTGATGTGTCAAATTTCATCCAATCACCGCTGTATTACAGCGATAATACCCTAAATGTGGTGTTTTCAGTTTGGTGTTTATTTTTTATTAAAAATTAATTAAATGTCAAACTGACAACTGGATTAAAAATGTCGCGAATATTTGGTATTGCATCTAACGATTCAATTAATTTACCAATTGTACTTTTCACAACTGTAGTTTTGAATAAAAATGAATAATATTTGTTTGATTATAATTAATAAATTATTAAACGTTAGATTGACAATAAATTTTTTGATCTCTACAGAGTAAAAAATTATCTTATCGAATACTCCTCGGGTCTTGATAAATATGTACTTAAAATTTTGTCGTAGAGAATCCTTCAAGCGTGTTGCTCAAAGCAAGCAAGCTCAAGCAACACGCTTTCAGCATTCTCTATGACAAAATTATCTCGATATTATCAAAACCCTAGGGGTATTACTACTGAAAATATATCAAGGTTAACCAAATAAAGTACGAACTTTTTTTTAAATTGTTTATAATATAAATGTCGTAAATGCTACAGTATGTATGTATGTATTTTGGGGTGGCATTCACTGAGACCTAAAAGATCTATTGTGTCCCCTTACTTCTACTCAGTTTCTGAGGAGAGTCTCAGAAACTAGTAGTTCCTTCAGTCCTATTTCCCGGAGGAATTTTAGGATGTCTGCAGGCTTCAACTTAGGCAAATGTTCCTCTTCTATCCAGTAATCTCCTAGGTGCTGTGCTCTAGGATTCTGAAGTGCTGTGCAGTTGGAAAGTATGTGGATGGAGGTTTTCTTCTTCCATTCCACAAAATCTGCATTCTTCTTCCTCCACTATTTTGAGCTTTTTCAGGTGCCCATTCAGGCGACAATGTCCCGTTATGATCCCTGTTAAAACTCTTAGCGCATTTTACTTTGACTTATGCATTCTTTTGATCTCAACAGGTTGTAGTCACCCAGAAGAGTCTTTGATTGTATAAGCCGTACTAGATCTTTCCAATGGTCAGATCTTCTATTTTTCTCGGCTTTACTTATTTCTTGCAATATTACATTGGGGCTGATTCCGCAAAAGGGTTCAGGCCCTCAGAAAGGTATTTCAGTCCCCATCTTTGCTAGTTCATCTGCTGTTTCATTTCCTTCTATTCCAGTGTGTCCTGGAATCCATAGTAAGGTGACTATATTGTTCTCGCCTAGTTCATTGAGTTTGTCTAGGCATTCCCACACCATTTTGGAACTGATTACACAAGAGCTCGGTGCCTTAATGACTGCTTGGCTATTCGACATTATGATAATCCTTTGTCTTCTGTATCCTTTATCAATATTGAACTGGGCGCACTTTCTTATGGCGTGGACTTTCAGAGTGTGGTTCCTGGCCCGAACACTCCTATCCCAGTTCCTTCTATTGCCTTTGAGCCGTCTGGTACCATTGAATGGCATTCTTTCCAAGTCTGGTAATGGTATTCGGATCCCATTCCTTCTTGTTGCTTAATTCCGTAACGAATTTCTTTGAAAAGTTATACTTTTTCATCATACCGTCTTGTGGCATGTCCCAAGTTGTCTGATTTCTAAGAAGTGAGGAGGTGGTTTTTTCAATGATTCCCTCTCTACTTAGTCTTATCTTGTTCTTTCTGCAACGCTTTCCACCACCATATATAGAGGGGTGAGGTTGAGAATCACTTCCAAGGCTGGGCATGTTCTCATTGCTCCTGTAATGCATATTCAGGCTAGTCTTTGATTGGTCTCACTATGGCAGTGTACATCCAGCTTAGGATTTTTGGGTTACAACCCCAGTTTCTTCCTGCCAGATTTCTGCACACCATTAGAGCCATTTTTGCCTTGTATGTAATCTCCTTTTCGTGTTTGTTCCACAGGAGTTTACTGTCTAGAGTTAAACCTAAATACTTGACTTCTTGTCTTCATTCAATCTCGTTCCCATCAAGTTTTATGGTTTTGAGGTTGAGTTTTCTTTTCTTAGTGAAGGCTATCAGGGTGGTTTTAGTGGGGTTGATGCTAAAGTCCCACTTGCCTACACCAGCTATTTGTATAGTTAAGACCCTTTTGTACAATATCACAAAACCTCTTCTGTTTAATGCTCTTTTGACAGCCTCATGTGGAGTATTGTCAAAAGCTCCTTCTATGTCCAAAAATGCACATACTACAGTTTCTTGGTTGTCTAGAGCACCTCGGATATCCTCCGTCAGTTGTACCAGTGCAGTCTCCGTAGATCTGCCTGCCCGGTAAGCATGCTGACATGGGTCGAGAGGTATTCTCTCTAGGATTTCCGTTCTAATATGGTTATCAACAGCCTTTTCCATCGTTTTGAGTACAAACGATGTTAGACTAATTGGTCTAAAGGATTTGGGGTTTGTTGTGTCCCTTTTTCCAGTTTTTGGAATGAAGGTTACTATTGCCCTTCTCCATGCTTCAGGTATATAACCCAGCTCTAAGCTGCTTCGACTAATTCTAACCAGATGCGGTAAAATTTCGTCTTGTCCTTTCTGGAGCAATGCTGGGAAAATCCCATATGCTCCTGGTGCCTTGAAAGGTGAAAAGGTGTTCATGGTCCATTTCAACCTATCGTTACTACAAATGTGTTTGGCCATTGTAATATTATAAAGTGTAAGAAATAAATCACATCTGGTTTCGTGATTAAAATGTTGAGTATCCTTAGCACGTCTCTGGCTAGTTATCTATGAATTTACAAATTTTTAGTTTCCTGCTGCGATTTTGGTGAGTTTATTGGTCATAGGGTCGTTCAGGCAGACGGCCACTCTAGACAGGGCTCTAGCCAAAAAAATTTATGAAGATAAATTTTAGCCCATAAAACACTCTACAAAGAATATATAAAAATTTTTCATAAATTTGATTCTTGCGTCAAAAAAATTTAAAAAATGACAAAGTTTATTATTGTTTTACTTACAGGTGACATAATCATAATTATTTGCAGAATCTGTATATTCTCCATTGGATTTGTAACAAACTTATTTTTATATAATAATCCTATAATTAACCTGCCACAATTTCTACCCTAACTCCTACACATGCACATTGAGCCAAATATAAGTAACTCATAGTATATTATTTTATCCTCTGCCTAATACTTTAAAATTTATTGATAGGTATAAGTAATTCCCAACTCAATTTCTTCAAAGAAAGTTTAGTTTAATAGGTGCCAATCGTATCTCTCAGCAGTTTGACATCCTAAGCATATACGTGGAATATTTTCAAGAAGAACATGGATGTGCAAAGCATGTTCTCAAATAATACCAAAACGAGTGAGATTGTGTTGCGCCCTGGTCAGGTTTTCAGAATGTGATGGAAAGATGTTCTTATAAGATGCTGAGTATGTACCCAGCACTAAGAAGCTCAAAGTGCCAACAAGCATGTGATAGCACATCCTTTTCACATGCTACGCATTTTCCAGCTATAGGCCTTCTGATATACAGTACATCCTAGGCATATGTTATCGGCGTATATATTATATACCTATCCGAGTGCTATTAATCTCCTTCTATACATGTGCTAGTGTAGATGCTAGGCACATGCTAAGGATATTTCGTATTATTCGCAGGATCTACGCATATCCATTACACTTCCTTTTACGAAAAGAATGTACTTTGCACATGCTCTTCTGAAGTTTCTCGCTTGCAATGCATACACTTTTTAGGTGCTATGTACACGATATAGAAGTCAACCTCTTATTTTTCATTTACCAATGTAACATTATTAATTAGTGCACTGAAAAATCCTTGTTCTGGAGGGACGAGGGACCTCCATGCCATATTGATCACGGCAACCCCTACGCCAGGTAAGTATAATTCCTTAGCTTTGGTCCGGTATTTGATATGAATCGGTGTAAAGCTGCAAATAAACGTCAGCGCCCTCTTTCGATGAGTTTATGTATTATTTCGAATACTTTGTTGAAGAGGAACTCTTCTCAAATGTATTTCCATCTATATAGTTGTTCTCAATTCATGATCATGAATGTTTAATCAATAATCAAATCAATTTTATACACGCTGTATTCCTCAATTCAATTTCTAATTGAATAAATGTAGATGCTGTCTATACTCTTCCAAATAATGTGTTATTCACATGCGATAAAGCATATGCTGAAACAGGATGTGATCGCATGATGTGCGAAGGACGACCCCTGTTAAGCTAGCAGAACCACTTTGGAATTTTCAACTTTTTTTTATGCCATAATTTTAGGCTATTTTTAGGCTAATTTATTACCCTATTGAAAAATTTTTTGCTCTTCAATTGTGGGAGAAATCGCGGGTTCTGCTAGCTTAACGTTAAGCTGGCAGAACCAATGAGCTAATCGAATTTTTATGGAAAATTGGATTACACCATAATTTTAGGCTCATTTTAGGCTCACATTTGCACCCACTGCGGATTTTCCTGATTCACGTTTTTTGAATAAAAACCTGGGTTCTGCTAGCTTAACCGTAAAGCCAGCAGAACCCATCCGTTAAATAACTCCGCAGAGAAGATCCAATTGGACAATAATTTCAA
>CAJUYG010001171.1:0-30208 GCA_910591675.1 Galerucella calmariensis
TTTTTCGAACAATTATCAATGCCCTTGGGTTATTACTACTGAATATTTTGTACTGTGAAAATTTTATTTGCCACCTCAACCTTATTGTTAAGCGATTCTTCGATATATCCTTCAGCAACGTTTGATGACTTCCATCCGCCATGCCTCTTTAAACTAGTTATGTCGGCACCAGAGTCAACCAATATTGTTGCAGAAGACCGACGAAAGCAGTGACCAGTATATTCTGTCGGATTTACCAAGTTCAAATAAGTAGCAACTATTTTGGGCATTTTTCTAAATTGATGAATTCCTACCACTTGTCTACAACCCTTTCCGCTTTGATATTTAAAGAAAAATCGGTCACTGTTTATATTTTCTGGTCTTAACGAAACATACTTTCGATAAACATTCAAGTAGATCTGATTAATTACAAATGATCTTGGTTTGTTGGTTTTCGAATCAGGTATGCTGATTAAAAGCTTAGATTCTAAGTCTTCTATATCGTGTACAGTCATTCGGACTAACTCATCCATTCTACAGGCCCCAGAAATACCAAATATTACAGCCACCTAAAAAATAAATAAAGCTATAATCTAAATAGAAATTAAAACCTTGTAAATTACCTTAATCATTAAATTTTCTTTATCTGGAGCTTCCTGGATAAATTTTTCAATTTCTTCCTTCGTTAAAATCTTAGATTTCTTTGCCCTATAACCTTGAGCTTGCCGTTTCAATAAAGAACGAAGTTTTGAGTATGTAGATATATCTACATTGTGTTTAAGTGCAAGGGTTGACTTCAGCATTGAATAATTGGCCCATGATGTTGAAGATTTCATCTTTAAACAAAGGTCTAGGAAGTATGCCATTACAACATTTTCTGAGAAAGAACTCGTATTTTTACTCATGCGATAATCCATAAAACGTCTGTATGCATTTTCGTACTTTTCTCTTGATTTCTTTGGCAATAATTCTAATGAAGCAGTATTCACTGCCTCAACCAGCTCTGGAGGAGTCCCAGGAATGGAAATTTCATCATCACCTATCATTTTACTTTCGAGAACACCAGCAATTAAATTTATAAGCGTCAAGTTTGACAATTCAACCTCAATACGTTTCCATAGTAACCCAAGTCATTTTATTAGGAATTTCAAAGCACCATTTATTTGGGAATAAAATTATCGCGTTTTTTTTTAAATCAATCAATATCTGTCGAATTTTAAACGATTTGCGGAAAAATAGTATAATATAATAGCCACATTCCTGGACTCTGTGTTGCTCTCGGCTTGCGCCTCGACTTAGCAATCTTCACAGTCGTCCAGGAATGTTAAGCTTTTCCTACCCGGTAAACAATGTACTATAGTTACAAACATTCATATTATTAGCCACTAAGTACTTTCAAACAAGTGAAACCAATAAAATCATGATGAAGAGGATATTGTCATGAAATTAGTTGTTATACTGGTAATAAACAAAATTTTATCAGCCTAAGGAAATTATTATCCAAACTTCGAGGATTATATAGAACAGCCACAAATTATTTTCCATATTTTTTTTTTGGTGATGGATGTATTATTATCATTCTGCAAAAACCCTTCAGGCAGTCAAATGATTCCTCAACTTTTTCCATGCAACTCTGTATCCCTGATACATCTACGTTTAGATTATTTTCGAAGCCAATCAAATTTAAATAAATTTCAAATGAATCTTCGTAATATCAAAATAGAAATGGACAGCGATATTCAAAACCATCAGATCGATTACTGTATCCAATTGCTGATGACAATAATTAATTTTTTGGTCGACTGCACACAGTCTAACTACAATAAGTGTTCAATAAACAATTATTTTCATCTCATCCAATCGAGCACAATTATTATTATTTTCGTATTCACTTACCATGAACAGATCTGATGAGAATTTCGATAAAAAAAATTTAGACTAGTCAATTCAAACGAAGTTCACATTATAAAGATTTTTATAAATTACAATCTTTGTAATATTTATTACTATCAATACTTTTATCCGAACATCTCCATGGAAAACACAATTTTTAATAAGTAAGTATTATGGTGTGGTATTAGGTTTGGTTTAGATGAATGTTCTTTTCAGAATCGTGCATTGCTGTCCATTGTACCTACCCAAATCCAAATAATATTTTTCCTTCAAGCACAATCTTTCCAAAAAAAATGATAATCTGTAGAGGGTAGTTCTGTCTACAATCTTGTTGCGCACAAATGCAGTTTTCAGAATCTGTATATTGTTTCACTCGGCACCCACACTAGCTCAGAATGTGTTCGGTCGATTTATTTTCCTATGCAAAACCAGCCTTCAGTAGTTCACAGAGGTACAATTTACAGGATTACTTGGTTTTACAAAGAGTTAGTGTGTTAGTGTCGGTGTAGTAGTGCAAACAGTGTTCAGTGTGAAGTATCGCCAACGGTTCCAGAATTAGTAACTTACCTATAAACTGGTACTGAATTCCTTTCCAGATAAGCTTGTATACTACTATGTTACCCATGCTTACCTAAAACTCTAATGGAACAGCCTTTGTTGTACCCAATTAATTTAGGAGTTAAAGTAGTCGTTCTTCGGCATCTCCTCAACGTATAGAACATTGGCGTGAACTTGGGATGACTAATCAATGACAAGATCATATAAAAATATAGTAGCTACATTATTTTGTCTTAAATGTTTCCAAAATTCAAACACCAGTTCTATGGAACTAAGTTTGACTGTGAAACGTTGCCTAGGAAGTGGGAAAATATGGGTGTATCGGAAGAACTATCGAATAATTCAGTTTTCTACGACCACCATCCAAAACACTATTTTGTATATTGGTTATAATACGCAAAATTAACATAGCAACCAAAGTTGTAGGAAAAGCTGCATAAGCCATTTTGATTTTGATAAAAACAGAATCAATCGCGATCTGTTTACGAGCTATACACTGTTTACTGTTTGGTTCGGTTAAAACCGGCATTATTGGTCAATATTGTATCGGATATGTGATGTTTTCTACTTCATTATATCAGAAATATATAGGTAGATATTCTAATAGGCAAGAGATGTTCATAATCTCGTATGACTGGTCTATAACTTGCAGCTCAACTTAATAGCCAACATGTCCACATTTTTCTGACGCTACCCAAATATAACGAAGTACATTTAATAAAAATAATGGTTGTTCTTGAACTGAAACAAAAATATTGGTTTCGGTAAAAGGAAAAACAATGTAATGTATTGTCAAAAAATTAGGTATACCAGCAATAGTTTAAGAGGACAAAGGACACAGTTAATAAGATTCATGTATTACGATAATTAGGTAAGGGATAAGAAGAAGACTGGAAAATCCTGATTAGGCACGTCACAAAATGGAGGAACCATTTAAACAAATTGACTGTGGTGAAATATACAGTGCGTCCATTAAGAAACGCATAATAGAAAATTAAAAGTGATATGAAAACATCGATGGATCAGGTTGATTATTAATTGTAGCTAGCTTTTTTCAAAGAATAATCTATCATACAGTGTGAACTAATTCTGGGGATGGGGTGAAACGCTTTTTTTTTTTCAATAAGCGGATTTTCTTGCTCAGCTGATTCCATAAACGTATTACAATGATACAGGGTGGACAAACAAACAAAAGTTGTTAGACAATCTATTATTTACAAAATACTGCAACAAAAATAAACGTGCAGTCTTACAATTACAAACCTAGGAAAATTCACGGTAGTTGTTCAAATTTCTTCTTCATCAAACAATGACTTCACCTGGTGATGCATTTGTCTTTGTTGGGTTACGTTTTGCATTTCCTGTCTTGACCGAGACACACAATCATAAAGCTATAATCGATTCGAGTGTTGAGTAACACAATATTATCTTACAACATTAGATTAGACATCAGTGTATCATGAGCGATCACTGAACATCGCACTTTTCTTCCTCAACACTCGGCCGACACTCGGATCATGCACGGTGTCTCCGGGCTTTTAGGTCACTGATATTGCAGGTTGTGTAGGTGTGGAAATAATCCATAGAAAAACTGGAAATTATTAAAAGAATTTGATAGTTTTATTTCTCCAGGCAGGAACTAGTGGAAAGCATAATTGTATCGATGGAAAAGCACATTATATAAGGAGCTCGTGTGCGAAACCGGATATATCGACTTTCCAAAAATTTTCAAGAGATGAAAAGAACGTCCTACATATTTGTTATGGAAAATTGTTTAATTATTCCAAGATAGTTCAAAAGTGATGATGTTAAGCAACTGATTGACAGATTTTTTCAGAAAGTTATCATTTAGGCATTATGAGCCAAAAAAACATTGGATATATCCGGTTTTGCACACAAACCAAGTACATTTTTCACATAAAAATAATTTATTCTCATTCAATCAAACAGAATAAATTAATGAAGTTCATAGAATATGCAAAAACTAGCTAAAACATGCCCTTTTTTCGTCCAGGCAAACCCATGCCTCGCCTTGATATTCGTGGGTTTCATTATTTGTGAATTATCCAGGTTTCATCCTTCGTTATTGCCTAATAGGTTTTTGTCATATGGAAGATTTCTGTCCCGTCAATCTTCTCCAAAGTGGATCAAACTTTGCTCCTTTTTATCAGGAATAGAGTTACCTATTTAGCTCGATATAGCCTTCGGATATTCCTTTCTTGACCAGTGACTCCCAAGTAATTATGTCGACTGATGATGTGAAATGATAGACTCCAAAACCTCTTCTTTCTTTAAATCTCACTGGACATTAATAACGAAATGACCGCGAATGCGAACTAAAAAATCGCTATCGGTACGGTCAGGATTGGATATAACCGGTGTTGCTTCAAAAGTCAAAGTATAATGTGAGATATACAGATCACGTAATTTCTTATGGAACCTTCCTGGATTACACAAGTACGACAAGGAAAATATGAGGAAAATAGCTTGAAAGAGAGAGAAAGTATAACTGTACGCGCGTATCGAAGGCGTGTACCGAGGTCTAGGGGATGGCCGAATGTTGATTGTCCTTTACAGAGAGAAAGAGAATTCACTAGTAGGTGGTATTTAGAACGGACAATAAACATTCGGCCATCCCCTAGACCTGGGTACACGCCTCCGATGCGCGCGCACAGTTATACTTTCTCTCTCTTTCAAGCTGTTTTTCTCATATTTTCCTTGTCGTACTTGTGTAATCCAGAAAGGTTCCATAAGAAATTACGCGATCTGTATAAGGTTTCGGTCAAAAACGGATGCATGGATCGAAATATCTGACGACTTACCCTAAACCAACACAACATGATTTTGTGAGAAAATTGGATATATCCGGTTTTGCACGCGAGCTGCTCATAATATGTTCTAGCCTGCCTAGTTGAGCTATGAGGCAGGTAGATCTTAAGCTGTATACAACTACAAATACCATTTGAACTAATGAAGAGCAATAGTTATTTGTTCAACTAGGCAGAGAAGTGTAATATTTATTTCCTACGATCACATAGGAAACTGACATTGTCTAGTTCTATGAAAAGTGCCCTTTATTTATACGCGTACGAATAAAAAAGCTGTCAAATGAATTTTAATTAAGATTGACCACTGGCAAGCTGTCCAATATATAATTTTCAATTAGATTTACCAATGTAATATCTAAATTTGAAGCGATCTATTTGGAAAGTGCAATTTTTGTCATTTTCTTGATTAAAAAAAATTTAGGGCGCGGTCGGGGATCGAACCTGCGTACGCTTCGGCAGAAGTCGGATGTTGTACCAACTAATCCAAATCACCTGTTATCATAGTGGGAAAATGTAATCATCTTGAAAGGTATTCATGATAAGTATGTTTGAAGTATGATGAAGAATAATAGTTTGACTTTCAATATTTATAATAATTATCATCAATAATTGTAATAACTTACCTATATTATATAGTTAAACTACTTGAATTTTTGTCACTATTGATAGTTATTGTTAATTATGTAAATACATTATGCTGACTTTAATTATTGTAACATTTTGTGTATTAATATGTCAGATGCTGATTACACATTATTTGGTGAAATTATCACGTGATCGTAGGAAAAATACTGTACATCACTCGTGCGAAAGTGATTTTTCGCACACGTTATGTAATATACTATTATTTTTCCTCCTATGGTTTTTAAGGAAAATGGAATGAAATGGAAACTTTCTTTCAACCAACAATTGTCAATAATTTTTTTCAATCGTATGTTATCTAGAACAAGTATTGTTCAATTATTATTTCGGCTAGACCTTGAATTGTATACATAATAATATCTACCAAAAGATCATGAATATAATATCGACAAACATAGTGTGCAAAGTGAAGTTAGACTATATATGTATGACGTGGAAGTGCTTGTTTGATTCAATGGGCCTGCTTGAATCACATCACTATTGTACCTTTTTTGAATTGTTAAGTTGAAATATGAAAGTAATTAATAAATGTTAACACCTTCCAAAATTAAAGAATTGGGAAAAACTGCAGAACATACTTTGTTGTCTACAAAATCCAGAAAATTGTATGAAATATCTGTTGGATGTCCCTTCACTATACAGTACCTTGGTATCGTTGATTTGTTATACAGCGACTTAATTTACTAGAGTAGCTTTTTTGGTCGAATACTCAATACTCATGCAGAGCAAGATTTGAAAAAAAAGAGAAAATTAAAAGTGTCTACGAGGATGAAAAATACTTGCCTTCAAAAATAATCGACTTTTTATTCAGAAATAAGAACGTGAAGGTCATATTCTTCCTATATTTTTGCACTGAATTAGTATTAAATATTAAATAATGTGAGAATTCAAATAATTCCCATTCGAAATAAGTTGCTAGCACACCGAAGTTTTAATTAGCCCGTTAAAAATGTGTCCAATAACAAGTTTGGATAAACTTTTCACCAACAAGTAATTTTTCCAACAGAATATTCCAGCCCGACCGTCAGAATGTCATTTTCCTCGTCAGTCATACTCAAAAATGTGCAGGACGGTGATAAAATTAATGGCAGTGAGGCGTTTTGATAGATGAGAAAGGCATTAGCGTAACGGAACCAAAATTTTGTTGAAGTTAACGAACGTACAATTGAAACGACGAATAGTAACTAAACCTAAGAAAATTTTATTTATCGGTGAAACCATACTTGCCAGTTGAGGAATTGTTGACAGCATGAATATCTTAGGTTGAGTGATTGATTAGATCGGAACCGCCAGTCAGAGGCTCCGAATTCTTGGCACCTCAGCCTTTAAGCTCTTTGTGCTCTTGGTTTTACCGTTTATTTGAAGAGACCAGTAGTCTTCATCAGGTTCAAAAGTTTTTTCACCAGTTTATTTTGGAGAAATCCTCCCTTGTACGCTCTACTTCTAGGAGTATATATCTCCAATGAGACCGTGACTCACATTCGGAGATTGTTGTTTCCTATTTTTCCCTGCTCAACCGAGAGATCTGTTTAACCCTATATATGCCAATCATAGGGTACAGTTACCGATTAATAGGTACTCAACTAATAATTCACGTTTTATAATGGCTTTTAGAACGTTTAAAAACTTATTTTATAAGACAGCGCAGTTTTATGATAGATATTCAAGATATAAGTGTCGTAAAGATTCATATTACGAAATGAGATGAGAAATTGATAACCCATCGAATATTGCAATATGAATTTACGATACGGATATAGTACATTATTTTACCCACTACCAATAATGTTAATTATTTACTCAAAATTAGTCAATATTCCTGAAATTATTGATATTAGATGAGTCATGTAACAACCAAGCGTTGCGCTCATTGTTGATTTATTTTGCTAACTGTCAATTTTGACGCGTTCATTTCAGTTCATTTCAGACTGGTGCATTCTGCAAACTGTTAACTTTGACATGCTCATTCCAATTAATTTTACACTAGTGCACTAGTGCGGTAAAGTATCTCATTACGAAACTCATATCAGTATCGTAATGTTTGATATTACATATTGGTAGTAAGTAAATAACTATTACAATGTTCCTTTCTACAGCTCTTATAAGCATGGAATTGGCGATTATAAGGCAAATCGTCTGTTAGACACATTCTATAGATATTGTTTGTTGCTAGAAGAACTTTTATGAATGTCTAATAGTAATTTGAAAAAAAAATCTATAAAACTGTTTTATAACAGCTTTGGAATGATTAGGACTTTTCAAAGCCGTTATAAAAACGTTTTGTGGATGGTTTTATAAAGCTAGCAATTTTAGCCCTTCTGCTACGAGAACCCGATAAAAAAAGTGTTTTCAACATTCCCATTTACACAAAATGTTCGTGAATATGCAATTATTCTTTTCAGTTGTTGTAGAAAGATAATGAAATTCAGGAAAAGTACATGGTAAAAAGAATGATTTGATTTGATAGAAACTGTTATATGAAAAGTAATATACAAATGAATTAAGTCCGGTCCTGTGAGCACGTGCCATAATTCCTAATGTTTGTTGGACGTGCCGTTACGCGCGTAATCTATACATGGCTCTGTGGTGCTGTCCGTGTAATGAGATATTTATCGAGGATTTTAACACAGCAGATTTTCATATTTGTTTTATAAAAACTTGTTTTAATGATCTTATAGAACAAAACTCTCCCATAGCTGATTTATCATTGGTCTACGCAAAGCAAGTTCTCCCAACCTAAAATAGTTGGTGATTGGTATATTTAGTTGTTGAGAATAAGAAATATCATTATATCAAATAAAAATTGAGGCTATTTTATAACAGTTTTATTATAAATTATTGTTATGTTATTATTTCAGTGATAAAAGACCTCCTTATACAACATATTTGTCGTTCAACTGTTTTTTTGTGAAATATAAGAAAACAATTTTATAATCACTTAGTCGGTTTTATACCAATCTGCTGCAGAAAGCAACGAACAAATATGCTCCTAACAAAACAGTTTTCTTATTGCTCCATAGCGATAAATTGATCCAAAAAGCACCATTATAAAATGTTTTAAGAGCAGCTGATAAGCTGTATAAAAGGAATTTTATAAACGTTCATAAAATAGCTTTATAACTCATTCTACAATAATTTTGCAGTAAAAACGTTTTAAGACAATTTTGGTGACAGAACAGTTTAACGCTACAAATTTATCACAAATTAATACCTTATAAACATTGAAGTTCTTACGAAGCGTCAATGGAACAATTATAAAATAGTTATTTACGTAACAAGTCCCGGAAGTGATATTTTACGGGATGAGTGGGCAGTTTCCAGGGCGAGTCATAGGCGAGTCCTGGAAGCCTGCGAGTCCCGTGAAATCACTTTCGGGTTGCGTTACGTACAATATTTTTTTCTGCAGCCGTTAGTTGATGAAATATTGAAAAATAATAGGAATAGATACTATAAATATTACTTATGTACATTAATTGTACAATTATAAAACAGTTAGCAGCTTCACACTGATTTCATGTGGAATAGTTATTTCCTTGTCACTTTCGTTGTCGATTTCCATTTCTGGATCGGAAAATTGAATATACAGTTGAACTATTTACTTTGACAGGCGATGTCATAATAAAAATTCCGTAAAGGTCATAGATATTGAAAATTATTCCGAAAGTAAAAAAATCGTCCCGAAAGTGAAAAAATCGTTCCGAAAGTAAAAGAATCGTCTTGAAAGTGAAACAAAACATTCCGAAAATAGCTACTTTCGGTACAATTTGTGTAAAGTTCCATTTTCGATTCATTAAATCATACCGAAAGCTCTATTTTCGGGACGGCTGCAGAAAAAATATATTACTTCGCTAACGATGTCGAATTGCTAGTTGAGATTGCCTACAATACGATTTGTATAGATACCAACAATCTATAGTATTCATTGAAACCTAAATTAATAGTTCATGAACCAAAGAACCAACAAGACGACAAATGGCAATCGGGTCTAGATGAAAACTTGCTGCACAACCAGCTAGACAAAACAGTAGCAGTAGCAGTGAAGGACTGTGGGGACAATAATAATCTAAATTAATGGATTGGAACATTGGAAGTGAAGGTCCTATCCAGTGATAACCACAACATTTTTGTAGCTCGACATTAAACTATTCAATGATGTTTTAATATTACTCACTTATTCACTTCAACCTCTATAAGGAAGTGCCTTCCAACGATGTATCACAAGGAGGAAATTGCCATTTAATTGTTTGTAAGTGGGACATGGGGGGTTATTTAGAAATTGTTATCTCTCATGTAATTTAGGTCCCTCCTATCCACTATGGAAACAGTTTTGACATTTTTTAAAAATCTTTTCCGTTTATAAGATGTTGTAAGTTAAAAAAAATTGTCACACGGTATTATTTTCAAATTCCTGTTACGTCTATGGAAAAGTAATCATGATACCCACGGCTTGAGCTGCTTTTCTGATTCGGTGGACTTACCTAATTGATTAATGAGTTTCCGTGAAATATTTGCTTGGCGCTTAGAGTTCGTCAGTCGATTTTTTTCAACGCCACCGCTTGAATCCTTTCCTTGATCGACGACTTCAAAAATTGACATGATTGGAAAAGTAGTTCGATGATGTGGAAGATTGAAGTGAGTGAGAAAATGTATGAGTCTAATTCATTGAGCCAAAATTGAATGCAATAGCTGCAGAGAAAATAATTGGAGTTTTTGGATTAGAAGTGCTTGTTTATTTGAAGTGAATTATTCTTTTTTTTATTTCAGGGAGAAAAGACCACGCTTGAGACTGGATGTGAGTATTATTTAAACATTTAACACTATTTGCATGTATTTGCAATTTAACACTGCTCAATAATTTTACAAAATTTGTGTCCATATTTCTCCAAAACATAATACTAATTGAAATGACCATTCAAAAGTTGTGATCAAAAAAATATTAGTCAAAATTCACAACTTACCCTGCATAGTTTGGCAAGTTTATCTGAAGCTACGCGTCATCGGTAAAAGATGAGGGAAAACATGGCGCATATCTGTCAAACGTACAAATGGCGTACGGTACCCATTTTACCAAGTAAAACTGAAAATACAAAGCTCGCTGACAATACCAACGCCTCTGGATAAATCAGTATCAGTCAATTGAGGGAAGAACACACGCACGCGTTTGCCAATAAGGAGTCAGCTGGTAGATAAGAATCACCAATTATGTAATTCGGAGGTGTGGTCATGATGGTTTTCGTACAACGCTGCCAGAGCTTGAAGAAGCCAATAACCAATTTGGCAAAGTGTTCATATCTTAATATTCATAAATTGAAAAAATAATGTTGATAGAAAAAATCCAAGGAAACAAGCACATTATAGAATTAACGTTTAATCATATTGTTAATATTGTTGATAATAAAAAGACCCATTTATAATTATTATCACTACATTGTTAGCACTTTAACTATTTATAGTTAAACGTGGCAATGTCGAATGTTTTTGACTGCATTCCTTTCACGGTTCCAGATAAACTTGCCAAAGTATATACAGGGTGTCACATTATATTCTGTTTTTAAGAGCTTATATCTTCGAAACGGTTCTGGATAATAAGATGCGGTTTCCACAGTGAGGTTTAAAATTACCGTGAGTTTTGTTGTGACACATTTATATAAATGGCCCACTTCCGGTTTACCCGCTAGAAAAGTGGCGTATTTTCAGAATACAGTAGATGTAATTCTTCAAATGGGACACCCTGTATATTTAGAAATTTCTTGAAAGGCGCATATTTTTACTTTATAACGATACTTTGAAGTTTTAAATCGGTGCACAGAAAGCGAAGTTAGATAACTTTAATCAGGATACTGTAATGATTTAGATATAAAGCTGGAAGTTTATTAGCTAAAGTGAACTGTAAAAAACAAATAGGAACATGTTTTAGGGCACTCTAAAACAAATGTTTGATGTGTCTTCCTTCTTGTGGAATCGAACCAAGTTGTAAAATGCTGCTGTCAGCATTTCAAGAGGAATATTCTCCATTACCTGCCGTATGCTATTTTTTAATTCCTCAATAGTAGCAGGCATCGGGTTGTAGACTCCTTCCACAAATCCCCATACAAAAAAAAGGTAGAACGTGTCGCGGGACACACGGTAGGAACTTTAGTTCCTTTTAAGTAAAAGTTATGTAATACATCTGACGTTATAGATAAACAATTTGCATATTTTTTGGTGGTTGAGTAGTAAGCAGACCAGAATCTCACGCGGTAGACCCGGGTTCGATTCCCCGCGAGGAATTTTTTTTATTGTTAATTTTATTTTCAAATAATCATTCTGCTTGATATTAATAGCGACAACAGGTAGACGTTTGAAATATTTAACAGAATATTCATTATTATAGATAATGGTACGGTACCCTCCATGAGGGAGTCCGACTGGCAACATCTACTTATAACAGCATCGTATATTTAAAAAAGGAAACCGTAGCATTATACAAATTGGACATTCGTTTACCACAAAATTAGTGGAAACATAAAATTGAATTGTAAAATGTTTAATTTGAAGTTACAGTTTATAGAAATTTTTATTTTCTACATTTTTTCCTACGGCGTCGTGCTCCATCTTCGTCCTCGTGCGATATGGCCATCATATCCACACTAGTTGCACAAACTACAATTTCTTTCAAAATATGCCCTTTTACATTTAAAAACTACCTGCCAAATGTCAAATCAATTTATCCATCCATTTTAAAGTTATCGAATTAAAACATTCAAGTTTTCAAAATTTCAACACCCTGTATTTCGAAAAGTAGCTAGACTCCTTAATCGCGCAAAAAAAAATATGGAAATAATAGTGAAAATTTATCCAAACAAATTCAAGTAGATCACTAGCACTGCGACTACCAGCTTTGCATAGAATTTCAATATAGCATCGGTGGTTCAGTGGTTAGAATGCTCGCATTGCACGCGGGCGGCCCGGGTTCGAATCCGGGTAGGGGCATATTTATTATTATGAATCGCTGCTTCGTTAACGAGAGAGAGACTAAGGAGGCACAAGCACGCAAAAGCAAGGCACATAACGAAGCAATGTAACATAACGTAGCGTAACGTAACGCGTAACGGTCAGATCTTTTGCGTCGCGACCCCTGGTCGCTCAAACATAACCTGGCGTAAAGAACTGAAGTTCCAAAAATCTGGAACAGTCAGGTCTGGAGAATTTGGAGGTCATTCTATTGGACCAGTCCTACCAATCCAATTGTTGGTTAACAGATTCTCTTGCTATGTTGGAATAATGGGGTGGAGCCCCTTCTTGTTGAAAGTAAACATTTTGGTTCAAAATAACATCTTTTTCTAACTGGTTCTAACACAATGTGAAGTTCTGTCAATGATCGCAATATTTTTGTGATGTGACATTTTAACACCTCCTTTATTATTATTTATTTGAGATATCTGAATCATTACAGTATCCCAGTTAAAGTTATCTAACTTCGCTTTCTGTCCACTGATTTTAAACTTCAATGTACCGATAAAAAGTTAAAATATGCGTCTTCCAAGAAATTGCTAAATATACAGGGTGTCCTATTTGAAAAATTACATCTCTACTGTATTATGAAAATATGCCACTTTTCTAGCGGGTAAACCGGCAGTAAGCCATTTATATAAATGTGTCACAACAAAACTTACAGTAATTTTAAACCTAACCGTGAAAGCCGCATCTTATTATCTAGAACCGTTTCGAAGATATAAAAGCTGTTGAAAACAGTCAGAATATAATGAGACACCCAATATTATTAAAATATGGAAGCAGACACTTTTTAAAGGCCATTTGACATTCCCATGAGGGTCTCTCCCTGTATGCTCTTATAAAAATTTAGGGTGATGAAAAATCTGCATACAAAATATCAAACCCACCCAAAATCATATTTGAGAGTTGAAAGCATTCAAGTATAAATCACGCAGCAATGACGTTCTGTAATATATCCGATTTGGAATTAGGTCAACTACATATTTATTATAACATAAGCACTTAGGAGACGTGCCAGAGGTTTTGGTAACATTCCGCATAGCTCATGAATTATATCTGGAACTTAGGTGAACTTTATACAGAGTATAATCTGGTTTTCATATGAAGATCCCAATGGAATTTCGAATTATATAAAATTACGCTGGGATATAATTTTGTTGCTTGAATTATTGCGTCTAAAAACAACATTTTATTGCGTTCACAGACAACATTTATTCTCAATAATAGGTATATTATGTAAAGCTTATCGTAATATTTGATTTGTTCACAAACTAAACAGGAAAACTCGGGCAATACATTAAGTATTTTTAACTGTAATGAGGTATCAAGACATTTTTATTTATAAATAAATCAACAGCATATAATGTACTCGTATTATTCCAAACCAATTTAAATAACTGAAAACAGTTTTGCTTATTTTCGTATAAAACTTATTGCCTTAGCAGCTTGTCTGTCTACATGATCAGTGTCAGTGCTATTGTCGTTTGAATTTCATTCCAAATTTACCGCCTGTATCACAAGGAACAATTAGCTAAATAAAAAAGCAGTTTCTCGAGCTTGCTTGTAATAGTATATTGAGTATTAAGAACGGTAAGGGTTGTTTACCGGTCGATAGCAATGTTTGGAGGCTGAGCGTAGCGAAGCTTCCAATTTTGCTGGAGACCGGTATTACCCTTAACGTTCGAGATCCTTATATCATTTTTTGCGCGATTGTACCTCTTGAAATGAATTTCGAATAAAATAATTTAAATTTCTTCGAAATTAACGAAATGTCAAAATGACATTCATATTTCTCGATCAGTTTAAAATATAATTTGCATTTTGGTAAAATTGCTTTTATGCTATTTATTACTTTTATATTGCTCTGTTCATTAAAAAAATATAGATCTTATTTTTTTTGTTCCTTTTGTGTAATGAATGAAGTAATATATTATTTAGGACCACTTAAATGTATGTAGGGCTGAGACGTCGGTAAGTAATATACTTACCGACGTCTGAACGGTAAGTGAATCACTTACCGACGTGTTAGACTTAGAAACCAGTAAACACAACCTACCGTCCTGACAACCGATGCTGTAAATAAACAAAAAAGATCGATCGCGCAAAAAATCCTTTTTTTATTGGTGAACCATTTTACCTATTTAAAGCACGCCTCAGCAAGTTTAAATCGAACTTTAAAACACGCGCATGTTTTAAAGTTACCGTGGTAACATCAATAACTCGAGAAACGAAGTCTAAATCTATGGTCTAAATCATGTCTAAATGACAATTTTTCCATCATTGATCTGACAGGAGTAGTTTGTAACGTCAAAACTTTTATTCGAACAATATTTAACAATGTCAAATTTATAAATTAAAATGGAAAATGCCGTTGGTATTGCTTGAAACATTAATATTTTAATTTTTCAAATCTTAGGAAATGGTATTTAAATTAATACTATTGAAATTCACAGAGCTCAATAAGGTTGAACTTCCATCAAAATACAAATCAGTTTATGTTTTTCTCATTTCCACGACAACGCAAGGTATACATCATATACATCACGAATTCAACCATTTGACATTTAGTTCTTATTTCCATCTATGATTTCCATTTCTTGTTGTTGTAGTAGTTATAGACCAGTATTTATAATTTTAAAGTGCAACAATAAAAAAAAGAGCGTAAAGTATTCGTGGATAACAGGTCTTTAAAACATTTGCTCCTTTTCGAGCACTTTGGCTTCGCCGTCGTGCTCGAAAAATCGCGCGTGTTTTAAAGACCTTAATATACACTTATACATTAATATACTATTTTAGACGACGCCATCTGAAAGTTGCTCGTTCTGTATTCATTTACATACCGAAAGTTGCGCTTTGAGTGTTCAATTTAGTGAAAGTGACAGTTCTGTACTGCAAAACTCTTTCGGAACGCTTTTTGAGTGTTCCATGTAGTGAAAGTGACAGTCCCGTACTGCAAAACACTTCCGGGACGCTCTGGTAGAGATATACATCTGCATCCAATCCAATAAATATCAATAAAATTGTCCTGGAGGTACAATCAACATTACTTTTAGCAAATAATTGATAAATTAATATTGACATTGCAAAAATCATGAAGTATATTATATTGTTCAATAAATAAAATGTTTATAATTCTCTATTATTTATTTTCTTTCCTCAGTGTAATTGAAAAAGTTATGGATCTAATGCGTCGTCTAAAAAATGTTGTGTACGCCGCGGGGCTGAAATACTACTTTGTTGAACTCGACGCTGCTCGCATCTCTTGCTTCGCTCGTCTCGCAATTTTCAGACTCGTCCAACAAAGTTGCACTTTCAGTCCTTGGCATACAAATAACTATTAACACAAGAGTTGAAAGGGACATAAGCATCAAACTTTTTTAACCAAATAGAAGTAAACTAGACATACCGTTCGTTCGGTGAATCTTTTCCCATGTATGAAATTATTCAGATACTACTTTTTGTAGTACGTCTCTTTCCTACTCACAGAGAATCTAAACCCCGAAATGAAACCGTTTGTTCATTACAACATAATATAACTAACAGAGAGCCATTATGATGAATGTCGGCGATAAGTTTAACGTGAATTTGTACGTTGACAGACCAAAGACTTTGTTCACATTTTTATTAATTTTCTTGCCACTTGCATATAAATTTAATTAAAAAACAGTTGTTATAACGACTTACTTACACTCGAGTGGTCGACTTATTGTGGTTAGTAGAGATTATTTATCTACTTATTATTCATTTACTTCGCAATGAAAACTAACCTTAAATTGACATTTCATCATGGTTATGGATAGAATTCCATCAAACTGAATTGTATGAAACATATTTTGCTGGGACTACCGCCATATCAATGTGAATTCAACGCTATTGAATTAATTTGGGCAAATTGCAAGTCATATATTACAATAAATATATTGCTAAGGATAAGTATTCAGATAGCTCTGTTATAAATAAAGGAAAGAGGCACTGCAACAATGTCATCAACAAATTTAGGAAAAATGTGTTAGGCATACTGATGAAATTATAGAAAAGTGGTATGCCCTTGAGCAAAATATAGTTGATATTAGCATTCAATCAATTACCATAGATATAAATACTGGTGATAGCTCCGATTCTGAATCTGAGGACGATTAAATAAAATGTATTGTATATATTTGTAAGTCTCAAATACACATATTCAAAATATTTATTATTTATTTTCACAACCCAGAAGATTTCTATTTTTCATTGTTGAACCGTATGGGTGGGACGGCTAACCATAACACTAGAAAGGCAATTCTGATTTGCATAGTTTCTACTGAGGAAATTGTTATTAACTCTAACTCTTATGCAAGTAAATTTGCGGAATAACCCTATAAAACTCTGGAATACTAACAGTTTTTTCAAACTAAAGGTTAGGTAGCATATCGCTAAATGGCTGTGAAATATTTACAAATATCTAGCTTCAATAATAAATAACGCACACTGTCATTTTAGCCACATGATAATTGAAACATCAATCTACTACCTACGTGTAATTTAATGTATTGATGTATTGCGTTTGTATATGAATGATGACGCATGGGAAAAGATTCACCGAACCAACTTTAGGTAATGATTCAAATTTCAATGGAACTTCCAATAACATAGTATTATAATAGTATTATAATGTATTTAACACTCATTCATTATCATCATACATTAATAGTACACTCCGCGTCATATAAAACTGGTACACTTTTTTTTCTCTATGTAAACCAAACTTAACTAATCAAAATGACAAACAGACACATGTGTCAAATTTGACAAAACGCATTATGCACGATGCCAGCACATTTAAGTGAATTCGATGAAATGCGAATCATTTTCAAAATAGAGGATGGTTGGTCAATTAGACGATTTGCACAAGAGTTAAATAAAAGTAGAACCACGATTCAAAACATTGAAAAAAGGTGGGATAACGATCAAACTGTTAGCAGAAAAAGAGGAACTAGAAGACCATTTATAACTACAGCGGAGCAAGACGAAGCATTAACTGATTATTTGAGGGAAAATCCATTCCATACTGCAAGACATGCAAAAGTTGCAGTAAACTTCAATGCTTCAATAACAACCGCATTAAGAAGAATTAGAAAAACTAATTTAAAGAATTGTGCAGCCGCCCGGAAATACAAACTAAATGAAGAACATAAGCAAGGTAGAATAATATTTGCCTTAAATTATGTTTTAAACGATACATTAAATTTTTGGGGCAGGGTAATTTTTTCCGATGAAAAAGTATTCCAATCACATAATGACGGCCATATTAGAGTTTATAGACCTCGAAGTAGGTTTGATGAAAATTATATTTCTTCTAATGATAAGTCTTGACGATTTTCTGTAAATGTTTGGGCTTGGATGTATAGAGGAGGTTTAGGAATGTGCTGGAGAATCGAAGGAAGATTATTTTAGATGGAGTAATGTTACCATCGGTTAGGGAAATCTTCCCCAATGATAATTTTATTTTTCAGCATGATAATTGCTCAGTGCACACTGCTTGCAGCGTACGCAATTATATTGCTGAAAATAACATTGAAACGCTACCATGGGTCGCTAAAAGTCCAGACCTTAATCCAATAGAAAATGTTTGGGGGCTTATGGTAAAAAAATTAAAAAATTTAAATACAATTCCACGAAACAAAGAGCACTTATGGAGACTAATAGAAGAAACCTGGGAAAGCTTGAGAGAAGATGAACATTTAACATTAAATTTAACTGACTCAATGCCTACAAGATTACAAGAACTTATCAATAATAATGGGGGTATGACACGTTATTAATTATTGAATGTAAACTTTCATGGCTTTCATGCTACCATGGTCTATGATCTATTTATTAGTTCATTTATTTGAAATGTTTTAATTCTGAATTACGTGGATCTCGTATCCAAATCTAAAACTGTAAACTATTGAAATTTTGTAGTTATTTTTGAAATTTTATGGCTACAAATGCACAATTGTTTGAAACAGGTTTTCTAATTTTTCTCGATTCTGTTGTTACTGAAGCATTAGTTTTCTGTATCTTTTGCATGTGTTGCCGTATTAAAGGGATTTTCGTATAAATAATCAGATAAAGCTATGTTTAGCTCTATTCTAGTTAAAACTGGTCTTCCATTTCCAATTTTTCCTACAACAGTTTGATCCTTGTCTCACCTTTTTTTAAATCAGTCTTCTAATTAACCAACCAAATTTTATTTAAATAAATATTCGAACCTGTAAAAATGTAATACTTTTGTATTTATTACAATATCACACTATTTCTAAATTTAAGCTAGTTACTGTTTGTGTATAAATGATATAATAGATTTTTCTTTTTTCCAATTTGTTTTATTGCTTTACAAAATTTAATTTCATCATTACATATACTAACATTTTTGTTGAGCTGGCATCACTGCCCTAGAAATTATACCATAACAGCTGGTTTAGCATTGACAATTTTTAAAAGATCAATTTACACAGCTACAAAAACACTATTTTGGATTATAATAGTTGTACCAGTTTTATATGACGCGATGTGTACAATTCGAACAACTGGTGATATTTATACCTTGTATTCTTGAACTAGCCGAGTTGCCAATTACATCAGCATTAGCAGTCAGTTTATGAAATAAAGTGTGTATCGCTGCAGCTTGCATAATTTTTTCAGCAATTACCTTTTTATGAATAAAATATTGATCAAAGCTACAGTGTTGTAGACCAGTAGACTTCCATCCGTGCTTTTTTATCCCCGTTATATTTGCTCCTCAGTCTGCCAGCAAAGAAGCAAAAGACCTTTCTGTAACAGTGACCTGTATATTCCTTTGGATCCGGTAGGTTCCTAACTAATACGTTTGCAGAAAGTCCTTCGGAAACAATGCCCTGTAAATGAATTTCATTTTTGTGCATTTCCCATTAAAACTATTAACGAAAAAGATAGGGTAGTGCAAATCTTAGGCCGTAGATTTATATATTTTTCACCAATCTCGTAGAACTTGTCAATAAATTTTATTTTGATAATAAATTAATTCAGCTATATTCTACGAAAGTTAAATGTATACTGATTTTAACAAATGAAATAAAAACGTCAAATGGACAGCATGCTTGATTGAAAAATTATGGCTTTCTATTGATTAAAATATGTATCATAATAACTATGGAATGGATAATGAGCATATGAGTGTACGGGTGTGGAAAAGAATATCAACCTGTAATAATACTGGAATAAGTGTGTCAAAGATAATTTTTCGCGAAAATAGATTATTTGAGAGTACAAATGAAATACTGCAAAGATGTGTGCTCACCCCCTTCGTGAGTCTATGCAGATGACAAATTCAAATCGGAAATCGGAATAAATAATATACTGCTAGACTTTAAAACTATCTTAGAGGTCACACAAAGCAAATACTTGATGTTACTTGGTGTATACATGTATATATTTATATTTTTTTGTCAATATTTTCGAAAATTTAAAAATTAATCACATTCTCCGTTCTGGGAATTGCCCTCATTGCCGCTCGCTGGATCTGCCACTGAAATATATTCACTGGTATAAATAGACAGGGAAGAAATATTGGATAACCTTGAAACTGGCATAGATAAAAGTTTTTAAAGTAGGTCTATACAATATAGCGTCCCATTTATCTCCAAACTGTTTTAGTTAACTTTTGAGTGTATTTCTTTTAGATAACAATCTGCTCCATCAGCTTGGATTCTGTTTTTTACGAGCTGGACCAAAACGATATAGATAATATTGCGAAAAATTTTATATTTCAATATAAATACCAAAGATTGAGAGTATTCATTCACTTGCGTGTATATTCGAAGAATTTTAGTTAACATCACAAATAAGATGACACATTCTCGTTATATATTTAGTATAAAAAACTTTCTTCCTGTATAAAATTCTTTTTCGTACAATTTAACACAACTGCTTTTGAGACTCACAAAACAAATAATCACCTCAATTTCTTTATTTATTCAATACATTCGTTCGACGCCTCACTCATCCTATAACTAATGCCACCTTTTGGAAAATGGTGACGTTGTCTTACTGCTCAACTTTGAAATGTGCTTGTTGAAGCCACTAAAACCAGTTTTTAGAAAGTTCTTTATCGCTGCTCTTTTTTTCTCGAGCTAGCCCTGAAGGTATTTGTTAACACTATAGCCGAATGGCTTATTGTATTTTTGCTGGCACTTCCTCATATCACCCAGCTTAGCACCTTTGTCAAATATACCAATTTGTACAAGTTCTTAGCTTGATATTTGCATTATAGTTTAGGGTCTCCTTGTGGTTAACCAAATAGTTACTATATTTTACGACTGTCTCCACTTCTCCTCCGCATAATCTCCGTTATGTAGTTTTAATTTGAAGAGGAATTTCTTCACAAGCAACCTGTTATGATTATCAGGTTTTCTCATGCCTTTGTCAAAATTGTTTTCGTTGCTGTGCGAACAATAGTAAGACCTGTTCTCAAACTCGAACGAACGTTGGTAAATGTAGCTTGAGTGATATGACGACCGTCTCAAGATATTTTTTATCGTTTGAGGTCGGTTGAGTTTCATAAACTACCGACCTAAGGGAACCACAGAATGTAGATTATGTGGAATGATAGAGGAAACCTTCATTCACAAACTTGCGGATAACACAGCAATTCAGAATCCCAGGGCCACTTTCCTAAAGTAAAGCAAACATCCTAAAATTCCTACGGAAAAAAAACCTACTAGTCTCCGAAACTTTGGTCAGGAACTAGGTAGAAGTGAGATCTTTTTTTGAGTCTCGTAGCGGTTAGTCTGGTAAACACTCAATGGGACACTCTCATTCAAATAAATTTGTTTGGAAATTCCTATAAACACATTCTTTCTTCACTTTATTGAAGTAAGTATATGTAAATTGTTAAAAAGAGATTCCTAAGACCTCCACTACGTTCGTATAAAGAAAATTATTCAGTTGTATTGAGAACCTACTTCAAAAGATATTCTCTAGTGCACTAACGGCAAGCCAATGCCAGAAAATGAAGCGAACGAACTATTTTTTTCTGAGACTCCTTTGTTATACGGTCGCGTTGTCGAGCACTCTCGAAAATTTTTGTAATAATCTGAAAGCATGTACTTGGATTTCGTGAACTATCTACATCTCAAATGATGTTTGAAACAAGAAAATCTGCATAATGTACTATTTCATGTTAATGAGTAGGAAGTCAAGAGTGAGATTTTTAGTTTTTGTTTTACTATTTTTTTTGGAACTTGCTGAAATGTCATAGTTTTATTTAAACAGAGCACTACGAGTGAGTCACTAAAAATAATATTTATTAAGAATATTCATAGAAATATTCACGAATATTTTCATTTCGCCTTCACCCACCTTTCTCCAATTCACCATGCTTTCTTAGGTTCCCTTATCATTTTTTGGTGAATTTTTCCCAATGGGTTGTGATTCTTACAACTTTAAGTATTATCCAATGACTGCAGAGATAATTACCTCAGGTCTTCCATATATTGTAATAACTTTGGGGTTAACTCAGTCAAGCTTTTACAGTAGCACATTACGTGTGTTGAGATTTCCTTATCTATTTGGCAATGTCCATGTACTGTATTTGTTGAGTCCACTCTGCCCCGTCAGAAGCCACACCAGGATACTCGCTGATCATCTATTCTGGCTTAGTAGGTACTCAGTAAATTTTGGCCACTGCTCTTCAATAAATCACTACCAACAATAGTTCATTCTTAAATTTTTCCCCCAATAACTCTCCTGTACAGTGCTGTATCGCTGTTGGACATACTTAACTAGAATAAAATACTGTGAATTAAATCTCAACTCTTCACATTTATATTGAGATGTGCCACATTGATGATTTCTATTTTACATTCAAGGTAACAGAATTGTTTTGTGCTTTGGAACTTTATAACCCTCGTAGGGAGCAAAACTTTGGAATTTTATAACCCATGTAGGGAGCAATACTTTGGAATTACTAAGATATAGGTATTCTTGTATAGAATATTCGACACTACCAAAAAAAAGCCTGAAATTTTCACTTCTTTCGGTTATTTTTTTTATTTTTTTTTTCGGGTCGAGATGGGAAACTCATGTTCGACTGGGTCCTTAACCAGTACCCAGACAGTGTTGGACTCATCCCCACGGAGATGCCTACCAACCAAACCCACCTCAAACTCGCCGTTACTCCCGCCTTGGAATCACTACCCTAGCATACTTCAAGACGGGCGGCGGTCCCTCACACACTCTCCCTCATCTTCCTCATTCTTTCACTCCCACCTCTCTCATTCCATAGCGAGTCTTTCTCTTTCCCTTATCATGCTCTCTACTACGCCACTTATCTCCATCCATTCCTCCTCGCCCTTCAACATAATCTCCACCATATTTTCCCAATACACCGCCTCTCCCAGTTTATTCTCTAACTTCTTCAAAACTTCCTCATTCTTCCAGCATCTAAACACATGCCCCACATCATCCTCCACTTCACATCTCTCGCACACTCCAGTTTCTCTTTTCCCAATCTTGTGGAGGTAACCCAATCTCGACCCATGCCCTGTGAGCACCTGCGTCAAGAAGTAGTTCACTTCTCCAAATTTCCGGTCCACCCAATTTCTCCTGCTCCCAATCGCTCCTTTTAGCGCGCCCTCATACTCATCCCACCTTCTCTCCATTTCCTCATCCATCCAATCCTGTACTTCCTCTCTGCTCGCTCCCCTCCAGCGTTTCTGTCTGGCTCTAGCCATCAGATCCAATGGATAGGACCGTGACAGCACTGCTGCTGCCAGTCCACCCACTGTCCTGTACGCCTGCACCACCCTCAAAAGTATTCCTCTCTGCACCCGCAGGAGTGGTCTAACCCTCGCATTCACCCCTGCTTTCTCACCCCACACTTCAGCGCCATACAGCATACTCTGCTCTACCGTCCTACCAATTATCCTCCTCTTCCATTCTCCTGGTCCTTTCACATTACCCATCAATCTTCCTAGCCACGCTGCCCTTACTTTTGCCTTCTCTGCAGCCTTCAACATATGGGTTTTGAAGGATAATTGGCTATCCAACCACACCCCCAGATACTTCACCGCTTCCTCCATCCGAATTTTCTTTCCCTTCACCATCACCTCCACCTCCCTTGCCTTGCTCCGCCCCTTCACCAATAGTTTACAGTCTTATCCTCAGCTACTTCCAGTCCACACCGCTCTATCTTCTCCACAATCTTCCTACACATCCTCTCCGCCTTTCTTTCTATATCCACCTCTCCCTTTGCCGTACATACCAGACAGACATCGTCCGCATACACCGTAATCTCACATCCCTCTTCACATGCTATCCCACAAACTTCATCAAACACACACTTCCAAAGCGTCGGTCCCAGAACTGAGCCCTGGGGCACTCCAACCTCCGTCCCATACCTTCTCCCTCTAGTGTCCACTATCGCACGCCCCGTCAGGTAGTCCTCTACTAGATTAACTAGCCCCTCCCCTACTCCAAGCTTTGTCAACGCGCTCAACACCGCCCGTTTACTGACACTGTTGAACGCGTTTCCCACGTCGAAGAACACAAGCAGGGCCAATTTCTTATTCCTACCATTACCCTGCCTAGCCCTTTGCACCAAGTCCACCACCCTGCCCAGCGCTGAGATGCATGACTTCCCTTCTACAAACCCATGTTGGTTTTCCCTAAAACCCCCATTCCTATCAACTTCCTCCTCAATCCTAACCTTCATTATCCCCTCCATCAATTTACCCAATCCACACAGCAGGCTAATAGGCCTGTAGTCTCCCGCCCGTTTTCCATCCCTACCCGTCTTCTTCACAAGGATCACCCTGGTCACCTTCCACCTTTCCGGAAACTCTTCCTCCCTCAATATCCTGTTAAACAGTCCAAAAAAGTATTCCCCATTGTCATCCAACAGCCTCTTCACCATATCACCTCTCATGCCATCTATCCCTGGGGCTTTCCTTACCTTAATATTTCTCCCCCCCTCCTCTATTTCCCACTTCTCTACCGACCTTATCCCTCTCATTTTCCCTATCTCCCTAGTATTCTGGGCTTCCCGAATTCTGCCCTCCCCACCTCCTTCTACCCCTGTATACAATTTCTCTATAATCTCTTTCTCCCAATCTTCCTCTAGTACCACGTTCCTGTTTCCACCCATTCTTTTCACCGCTATCTCATACGCCTTCCCCCATGGGTTGTTTTCCAACTCCCCCAGTAACTCTTCCCATTTTCTTCTTTTTTCCCTCTCCACCCTGCGCTCCAGTTCCTTCTTTTTCTCCTTATATCCCACTCTTCCCTCCATCCCTACTTTCCTCCTCAACATTCGTCTTCGTTCCTTCTTACACTCCCGCCACAGACTCTCTATTTCCTCGTTCCACCAGTAATTAGCCCTCCACTTGCGCCTATTACCCCTTTTCCCTTCTCTCCTGCAGCCCTGTATCACATCATACAGTTTCTCTACATCATGCCCAAGTCCCCTACCTATCTCCTCCCTTAATTTCTTCCTCACTCTTTCTGCCTCGGCCTTCGTCCACTTCCATCCCCACTCTTCCAACAATTCCTTTCTCCCTCCTCTTATATTCGTCTCCACATACCTATGTAAACTCAAGCTTTCCTCATCCTCCAGCACCCTACAACTACTCACTCTTTCCCCAGCCATTCATCACACGCTGTTATGTCAATAAATGATGAACCCCCGTCACCCCTCACGAAGGTGGGCAACAGTCCATCATTCAGCACCGCCAATCCGTTGGATGTCAATACTTCCTCCAGGATCTCTCCTCTCCTGTCCGTTTTTCTCCCTCCCCAGGAAGTATTCTTGGCATTGAAGTCACCTGTCACCATTCTTCTTACAACTCTCCTTTTCCCTTTAGACACCCTAAGATCTTCCTCCATTCCTGTCATACTCCTCTCATATTCTTCTAGGCTGACATTTGGACTTATATACACACTGTACACCACCATGTCTCCAATTCGCACTACCACCCAACCGTTACCCTTCCTCACTTCATCCGCCCTCATTCCATCTCCCACCACTCTTATTCCTGCCTCTCCTGTATCATCCATTATCCAACCTTGCTTTCCCACATATCTAGCGTTATTTAGGTTATTTAGGCTCAAAGTTAAATGTGTAGTGAATTTTGCCATTTTTTCAATCAAGTTCATGGAGGAATTTCATAGCATATTTTTTGTAGGCCGTTTTATTGGCTAAAACTTATCTTCATAAAACATTTTTGGTATCTTTCATGGGTCGTAGGTTATTCGCAACAATCTGCATTTAATAATATAAGAAGAAATCCCTCAATTGTATTAAAAAGGATTCAGTTTAAAAATTTCCACAATTAATAGAAATATAAAAAAAAGTCTACGTGTACAAATCGGTTACCTATTGTACACTAATTTCATATAAATTTTGAAATTGGGATCTCAGGTTGACTCGATATATGCAAGGGCATCATCAATTTTCTAATGGCGATGGAATCTTAGAATAAGTAATACCTACTATGACTACTTGAGTGGATTGAAAGTTACTTGTTGAATCGGTTACAAATGGTTGAATATGGAGGTTGTGTATCAAAATCAATAAACGTTACCTCAGGTGTACCACAAGGCTCCCATCTTGGTCCTGTATTGTTCAATTTGTTTGTGATTGATCTGACAACGGTAATTAGCCCAAGCGGATTTCTAATGTTTACTGATGTCATGGAACTATTCAAGGCTGTTAGTGAGACCTTTGATTGCGAATCTTCACACTAAAGAAAATCACAGATATTATAATAATTATAAACTTGAAAATACAGATCTTGTGGAAGTAAAGCAAGTACGTGATCAACGTGTAACTTTCAAGGTTCTTATTTAATGCGCATATGGATGTAACTACCGCCAAGCTTGTAAAATGTTGGGCTACAATAAAAGGAATTCGCAGGTCTTTTTCAGTATTTACTTTTGAATTATTATATTGCCCATTAGTAAGTACGTTCTGTTATGGATTATTCCAGTATAATTCGGTCTGCCTTTTATATTATGTATAATTGGAAAGAATTCAGAAGAAATTTTGAAGAATATGTGTTTATAAAATTTGCTTCAGAGTTTGAGTAATGCTTTTCAAATTATTAAATGGCTACATACAATGCCCTGAACTGTTGGAGTTAATTAGATTCAACGCAAACATTCGTAGAACGCGTAATGTTAACTCTAATTGATACTAGAATTATTCGAACAACACAAAGATATAACAGCTCAGATTTTTTTTCATTTTATTCTTCTTGTTTCTCATTCAGAAATAATTTTCAAGCAATGGCTTTGTATTTTATGATTATTTTGTTATTGTGTATCTTTGATTGATTGTATCTATTTTCTAAAATACATAGACCATTAATAATTAAATAATGGAAAAAAACTAACCAAAAATATGATTATTTCATTCATATAATACTTATAAACGATAAAATTATGATTACATTCAATACGAATAACCTACGACCCATGAAATATGTAAGAATTTATATAAGTTTGATTCGATTATCAACAAATTGAAAACATTTCAAAACTTATTACCTACTTATTCAATTTTCACCCTAAATAACTGAAAATAGTGGAAATATCGAAAAATCATAGAGTTTTTTTTGTAGAGGGTCAAATATCCAACAAGAATATATCTCATTTATTTCGCAGTATTGCTCCCCACGTGAGCTATAAAATACCAAAGCATAAGACAATTTTCTTTCAACGTTATTTAAATGGAAAATAGAAATTATTTATGCGGCACATCTTAATATAAATATGGAAAGTTCAAACTTTGCCAATATTTCATTCTTGTTATATCCAACATTTTCAGTTTATTTGAAGAAAAAAGAAATCGATTTTCTTTAAACATTTTAATATGATCAAGCTACCTAACTAGTAAAAAGATATAGATGGCAGGGCTGCTTCACATCACAAGTTATATAGATAGAACCAACCATAAGAATCTATTGATTATTCCAAATATTTTTTCAACTATTTAGATTTTATGGAAGCCCAGGTTTATATCCAAACGAGATTCTTAGAAATGTCTGATAGGTGGATGGATGAATATGGATGCTGCACTTATTTGTAATTTCCCACATTTATTTGCACAATTATTCATTTCCCAAGTGAACAGTTTCCAATCAGTCAGTGTATTTTTTTTTCATCTAGTAGGAAGTCGTTAAGTTATTTTTGTGACAAAAATCATTAGAAATGCAATCAAAAACAAATGTTATATGTGAATATTCGTTACGGTGAAATCTCTGAAATTGTCTCTAATGTACCGAATAATGAAGAACATACGGTAATGTTCGTGTGAATATAAAAATAGTTAAGACAAAAGATGCAAGCTGCATTTTTTTCAAGTATATGAAAGGCGTTGAAAATCCAATTTTTTTTATATGGCGTGATAAAAACAACATTTTTCAATTCCAATTCATACAGATACGATAGTGTTCTATTTATATTTGGGAAATTTGCTACTCTGATGCTGTTAAGTGAAATTTAACTGTTCTATCTTCGAATCCAGGACATCTCAGCCTTTAGGCTTTTTGTGTTCTTGGTTGTTTCTAAGGCGCATTCCGCATCTTCACGGATGGCTCTAAAACCAATATGGGCTCAGGATGTGGAATTTACTCCAGATCTCTGAATCTTAACATCAAATGGGCGATGGGCTGTAATGTCAGCGCTGCTCAAACAGAGCTCACTGCTATCTACATCGCCGCAAAAGAGATTACCAAAAGAAACACAGGTAATAAAACTCACATCCTTACGGATAGTAGACAAGTACTACTAGCCCTGAACAGACCACGTATCACATTAGGCCTAGTACTGGAGTGTGTAACACTCGTTCTCTCCTCAAGAGACAGATCCCAGCTAGAGACTCTCTCAAGGGTGGATCGACTCCATGTTGATGCCACACTAGATATGCCAGAGGGTTGACAGACTATAAGAACTTAAGGGCGCCACTACCTTTTTAGACGTCGACAAAAAATAATCTGATTTTAAGAAAAAGAACTAAGGTGAGAAAGGTAGAAACACCTTGTAGAATTAACTGAAATTTAAAAATAAAAAAATTACAAAATTTACATAAACCCGGACACAGTCCCTACAGTTCTTACAGCCGGGTATAAAAGAAATTAAAAAAAGAAGTTCAAATATTAAATTTATTCTGCCAATAAAGAAAGGTAAAAATGTAAAAAGGTAAAAAAAACCTGTACTTCTTTAAAGGTACTTAGCTTGTCGGAGTGGAAGTAGAAGAAATGTCTTGAAGTTGAAGTAGAGATGTCTGGAAGTTGAAGTAGAGATGTCTGGAAGTTGAAGTAGAGATGTCTGGAAGCTGAAGTAGAGATGTCTGGAAGTTGAAGTATAATCTAACGGTAGCCTGGCAGTATCCTAGCAGTAAATGGAAACCTGGCAGTAAACAGTAACCTGGCAGTGGTAAACTTGCAGGGATATCATGGCAGTAAACGGTAACCTGGCAGTAAACAGTAACCTGGTAGTAACGGTAACCTGACAGGGGTATCCTGGCAGTGGTAAACTTGCAGGGGTAACCTGGCAGTGGTAAACTGGCAGTAAACGGTAACCTGGCAGTAACGGTAACCTGACAGGGGTATCCTGGCAGTGGTAAACTTGCAGGGGTAACCTGGCAGCTGTGCTTACCTAGAAGTTCAGGTGGATTAGGGATATATAGGAACTTGAATGTAATGGGGCACATAATGTTGGTTCAGCTTTTCAGGTAAAAAAAGGAAGGCAGTTGTTTGAAATCGTGAAATTTAAATTTACTGAAAGCTTTCCAACATATATGTCCCATTTGAAACAGTAAAAATTATCAGCCAAATTAAAAAAGTACTGATGACCTTTTGAAATATTAATTAAATATTAATTATAGTAAAAAGTTATGAATAAACCATTTCTAAAAGAATAAAATGTTTAATGAAATGTGAAGTCGGCACTGGCAGAATATTTGAAAAGGTTAAAATGCAAAAGTTATCTCTCTTCGAAAATTAGGTATTCTACCAAAGAGAATGTAGCAAATGTTTGCATTAAAAAAGGTAACAGCTATTTACGATAAAAGATTAAGTTTAAAAGTAATGTACAAGTATAAAAGAAATGTAGTTGACCACGTGGTATGTGTATATTAGTCTATCTCTGTAAAAAAAATAAAAAAATGCACAAAAAATTATATCAGCCACTACTTTAGGAAAAGCTTGATAAATATAAATTATAATTTTGGACTTACCACAGCAATTCAAGGTAAAACAATTAAAAAATTAAAAGAGACGATATAAAGATACGTCCTTGCTGCTCAAGGG
>CAJUYG010001171.1:45725-82811 GCA_910591675.1 Galerucella calmariensis
ATATGGGTACCATATACCTTTAGTTAGGAGGTAAAATATTGACTTATCATTAGATGGTCGTGGACAAAATTTATTATGAATGCTTTTGCTTATCTGCATATTGATATTATTCACCTCAATAACATATTCCATTCAGTTGTCTGCAGAAATGTTGAACTTGAAAAAGAGTATTTTTCCCTGCATTAGATTTAACGTGGTGCTGTATTAGCCCAATAGGATTGGATAAGTAATGATGATTGGATAAGCGCAACACTGTATGTCTATTTTAAATTGCGATCGAATCACACATATCCATTATTAGTTTTGAAAGATTCAAAGAGATTCTGATTTTTGTATGTTTCTTGAAAATAATATATAACTATCATAAAGTATCTCCTACTTTTCCTTCACTATAACAAGGAAAATAATTCACCAGACGAGGAATAACTTGTATTGTTCATGTTAGGGAAACTAGTCAGTAGTATGTATTTTTTAACTGGACTAATCTCAAAATATCCAAGCTTCAGTGTAATAGTGATAATCTAAATAAATATCTGCCATGCTTCCAGCTAGTGCAACTGACAGTTTGGAACAAAAACATTTTCTGAACCGTAACGTATATTGTTGTCCTATTTTCTTCATTTGGAGGAGTTTTCGTTTGGTATTTCGTTGACAATTCTTTCCATTTTTCGTCCCAGTTCCAGTTTCGACCATTGGTCGATGTTGTTCACTTTATTGCTATAAAACGAGAAGAAAACCAGTTAAATGAGTCACAAGTATGGTTGCGGCGGTGATGGCAATTCTGAGGCTGAAGTCGAGAGACCTGTGGTCCCCTAACAATGTTCAAGAAGGACACACTGAAATAACTGGGACAATACTAAATGAACACATATTTTACATGAGTTTTGATAGCATGACACTGAGTGAATTTCATCATCCCATCCAAGGAACAGGTGAGGCATCCAGGTAGTTCTTGAGTCATCTGGTTCACCGATGGATCCAAAACAAGACATGGCACTGGAGCTGGTATAAGTGGACCTAGGAAGAAATTGTCTCTTAGCCTTGGTCGATACACAACTGTGTTTCAAGCAGAGACGATTGCTGCTATAGCCTACATTGTTGAAAACATCAGAAGAGGATATACCGGACAAAAAATTGAAATTTTCACCAACGACCAGGCTCTGCTCAAAGCTATCAGCAATCCAACAACGAGATCTAAACTGGTAAAAAACTGTAAAGAATCCCTTAACATGCTGGCAAGAGAAAACAAAGCGTTCCTAATATGAGTGCCGGCACATGAGAGGATTGCAGGGAACGAAATGACAGACCAGCTAGCTAAAGAAGGCTTTAAAGGAGCCTCCACAAGTCCGGAACCGTTTCGTGGAATTAAATAAGAGGAGAAATCGGAAACTGGCTAGTTGAGGAACACCAAGTCAAATGGAAGGCTGACACAAGAGCACATCTATACTAAGAGTTTACTGAATAAGGAAGACAAGGAACTCTAGTCAAGGCAGTCAAAGCTGGGTAAGAGAAATTTGGAGACAGTTACCTACCTGTGGACTGAACAATGTACCCTGAGGAAGCATCTGCACAGGATGGGCAAAGTTAGTGAACCTATGTGCAGAAAATGTGAACTATACGATGAAACACCTACTCACATACTCTGCTTCTGTGAGAACTTACAAGGACTCAGACGGAATCACTCTGGAGTCGGAACGATACAACCATCACAACTACTGAAGATTCCTCCAGATGAACTGGTGGCCTATATACAAGACACGAAGCTTTTGGAATAGAAGTATATAAGTAGGTAGATAACATTGGTAATGGTACAGGGTTATTATTATTGTATAAACAAAAAAAAACTTCAAATAAAAGTTGTGTGGTTATAAACTAATTTTATTATAACGATAACAAAAGTACAGTGGCGTGCGTAATTTAGGGGACACAAAAAAATTATTCTTTTTTTTAAATTAGACACCCTATATATTATTGAATTTTTGAGTCATACCCCTATCTTACACCGTTCTTTAGATATTAAATAAAAGTTTTGGTCAACATTTAATTGAAATTACAAATAATAGATAACGAATATAACATAGATTTCTTTGATAATATTGACTTTTCAATATATATATATAGTATTATTTATCCTTTAATGAATTAAGAACGATGTAAGACAGGGGTATGATATGGTATATTTTTGAAATCAGAACAGAAACATATTTCCAAAAATTCAATAACATATAGGGTGTCTCATTTAAAAAAACGAATAATTTTTTTGTGTCCCCCAAACTATGCACGCCACTGTACTTTTGTTAACGTTATAATAAAATTAGTTTATAACCACACAACTTTTATTCAAAAATTTTTTTTGTTTATACAATAATAACTATGGTAGGGGCTGGGACATTTATAATGAATAACCCTGTACAAAGATTCAGTTTCAAGTGCCTGGGCTGTTGAGCCCAATCCAAACGTGTGAATCAATGAAGTATGGTTGGAAGGAAGAGGTACAGCAAGCAAACTTTGAAAAACAACATCAAAGAAAATCTTCGGGTGCTGAAAACAGTAGAATACTAACCGTAAAGACCAATGCAAAATTATGAAAAACGAGTGACTTTTAAGAATAACAATTTTTGAACATTTCCATACTTTGAATGATTGTAGTGATAATGATGGAGATGAGAAATTTTAAATTGTGAATAATTATTAATTGAGAAATGAATAATTTCAATTCAACACAAACAGCATAGATAATAATCTCAAAAGCTTTATCTATGTTACACTAATGAAGCTACTAATTGTTTTACTTGTGAATCAAAAATATCAAAACATAAAATTTAATTCTGTTATACAATCTGCTATCAACCCGAGAGTTATCGGAAAAAAACACAAAATAATTCTTCCTCCTCATTGATCAAGATTAAACCGACCATTTTTGTGTCTTTCTTCGCTGCAGATGACATGCTTTCTTGATACTTTTATCCGACGACGTCCAGTCAATCTGAAACTTTAGGACGTGTCCATCATGAAAGAGACATTTTTATTTGTTCATAGTGTGTTTAGTGACTCTTTGGTTTCCGAAAGAAAGTAAGCATTGAAATTGGAACCATTATTGAGAGATATGAGGATTGTTTCTTAAATATTGCATATAGCGTATATACATGAGGGTTATAATGAGTGGATAAGAGTGTTTCGAAACTCGGTACTTGCACACATACAGGGTGTTTATAAATTCATGCGACAAAATTCAGGAGGTAATTGTTCGTATGAAATTAGGACTACTACTACTACTACTGAATGTGCAGGCAAGCCTTGACCTGGACAAACTCAAGCCACCGGCACTGAAGCCACTGGCGGGCCCATTGTGCCATTCCTGCTACCTAGACATCCATGAAGCCGAGCCCTCCAATAAAGGACACAACCTTTTATTAGTGGTTGCCTGCTTGTGTCTCCAGGGGCCATGACAGGGACTCGGAAGATTCGCATGCGTAATACAGCCCAGTGTGGACACTCTAAGAGAACATGCACTGATATTTCGTCATTCATGCCGCAACCCCTACATAGGGAACTTTCCTCTACTCCTAGGTTGCAGAGGTGCTTCCTCACACAGCAGTGCCCTGTTAAGAGTCCTACTATCTTCCTCAACTTACTCCTTGGTAGTTCAATAGCTGCCTCAGCGTGTCCATCAGTCCATCCCTTCAGTAGAATTTTCGATTGTCTAGGACCCTGCAGAGCATTCCAATGAGCGAGGTGCTGGTTTCTCAGCCACCTTCTCGTCTCCTTGCCTATTGTTTGTTTTGTTAGGTCGAGGGTCGGGCCCGGGCTGCAGAAAGGAGCTGCCGCCCCTTCCGCAGCCAGTGCATCCGCCATTTCGTTGCCTTCAAAACCGGAGTGGGCTGGAATCCATTCTAGCCGCACTGCGTTCCGACTTGCAAGATCAGCAAGTCGTTCTCGACATTCGTCAGCAAGTCCTGAGTTGATGGTAAATCCACTCAGTGCTTTAATTGCTGCCTGACTGTCGATGTATATGGTTATGCGTCGATCCACATAACCTCTGTCTAGGTTTATCTGCGCACATTCCAAGATAGCGTATATCTCAGCCTGACGGTCCCATAAGGCAGTGTATTCGTCTCTTTTCCCCAGGATTCTCTATCTCTATCTATGAAATTAAGACAGTTGCATAAACAATAATGCCTTGCCGAGTTGGTTTCTGTTTCTGGCACTGAAGCACTACATCAGTTGAATGGTATGGAGAACTGAAACAGATCCAACAGAACAGATCCAACAACTGGTTCACCAACAATGGCAGTCACCCACGAAAACGTCGATGCTGTACGTAAGCCAAACTTCGCCACCCAAAAAGGTCTTTCAGCCTTCCTCTCTGCTAGTTCATATTTTATTGCATTTCCTTTCATTCCAGTGTGTCTCAAAATCCACAGTTATGATAATCTTTGATCTTTTCCTTTATTAATATTCAACAGATCATACTTTCCCATAATTTAGCTTAAAATATTCCTGGGGTCCTTAACAAGTTTTCAGAGTGGTTGTTTCCTGGCCCGTACACTCTCATCCCAGTTCCTTATATCACCTTTAAGCCATCTGTGTACTATTGAATGGCAGTCTTTCCAAGTCTGATATGGCGAATGGTTTTTTACATCGAAAATGCACTCACTTCAAAACCACAAACTACAAATTCTTGAAGCGGTTCAATACCTAAACTCCAAGCTAGTGACTCGTTCGTAGACAAATTCATTAAATAATAGTATATTATTAAACGAGCAATTTATGATAGCCATAATTCACGATGTGAATTATGGCCATAAATTGCGAGTAGAATACTATACTTTGTCCACGACACTTAATTTATTTATTAATAAATAAAAGTCAGTATCGATTTGGCATATTACTAACCTCAAAATGTTGTGGCATCTACTTCAAATAATTTGACATATATAGAGATGGGCGATACTGTAGAAAGTATCAATACAACGTACCGTTATAAATATATTGTTTTAAAATACTTAATATTAGAAAATATCGTTATGAAAAGTATCAATACTAAAAATTACAATATTTTATAGATACGATATATGTCAGAAACAAATTTCCTGAACAGAATACACAGATTTAATAGTTTATTTCATATTGTACCCCTGTATTGTATCTCTAGTCGTGAATTATGAACCATAATACACTACAGTGTATTATGAACCATAATTCACGACAGTTGATATATGGGTACCATATACCTTTAGTTAGGAGGTAAAATATTGACTTATTATTAGGTGGTCGTGGACAAACGAATTACTTTCCTCTGGATTGAAATTTTTAGATTGGACTTTTTGCTGCAAATTATCATTTTGAAGTAGAAGGGTTATTATTGTAAAATAATCAGATAACCGGGTGTTTTTGCCACTTAACAACTAATTTAGATATGGCTCGTTTCACCTCACAAAGTAATGTAATGAAGTTTCGCGTGTTGAGGATAAAGCAATCAGAGCTTATCAAGATTTTTCTAACCAACATAAAAGGTCATAATCAACAAATATCCGATAACTGAAAGTGGCACCTTCTGGAATTACCTCTAGCCACGGTAACGAAATTTCTTTATTAACACGTGAAATTTAAAGTGGAAATGGAAAGAAGAGTTATTTATAGACAAATAAACTGATTTGTTTGACCCCTCTTTGTTTAAAACTAACATTGCTTATTTATTATCAAGAAGCCATATTAGCATGAAAATATTGGGAAATTTTGATATAAAAAAATGATTTATTCGAGTGTGATTTCTTTAATGTAATAAAAATTTGTTCTCCTTTATGCACACCTTCATACAATTGTTCTTCGGAAACTATGAAAGTCTACGAAGCACAATATAATATTTTGTTATAAAATAAAACAATGCTAATTGGATAAAAATTGTTTCATTACCCAGAGAAAAAACTAAAATCTTCAATAACATTCCATCACTTTAAAACAACAAATTAAATATTTATAGTGAATCATTTGAAAGTTTTGACAGAAATTCACATTTTTTAAATAAGCCTATAGATTATTAGCCTCAAATAAGATCTACATTATACCGAAAAAATACGTATTTCAGTATAATTGTACATTTATTGTTACGAGAAAAAAACTTATTTGCTACAAATCACATATTTCTTCACCCGTAAGAAATCACATCAGCCTACAATTTATGTGGCAATTGAAACAAAGAATTCTCACCCCACCCTTCCCTATTATTCAGTAACGGTCACCACCTGTATTTGGCGTCAGTCTGCATGTGAAATTAGATCAGTTTTTGCAATTTTACTAATTATTTTGTTTTTGTGAAGTTTGTGGTTGAAGTGCTCTGAACAAAAATAAGTTTAATAATAGAATGAATGAATTGTTAAACTCATGGCGATTACAGGAATTGTGAGATATCTTTGAAGGTAAGGAAATAAATGACAATTATATTCAAGTAGGTAGAAGTAACAAGCAAGCAAAATGTACCTCAAACATACACATTTCTCGATTAAACCTGTCAGATCTACTCCAAGAACTCCAAAAAACTACTATGGGGAAAGCATTAATGTGCACACTTAAGGATTGACATTGTTGGTTATGTTTCAGATCATGTAGGTATGTTTAATATTAACAATGTATGGTATCTATTTTAAAAATGTATAGTTTTTTTTAATAGATCAAAATATTTAGCAGCAAGTTTTTTATTCCTATCCTGCTTTCCTACCAAACAGTTTTAAGCATAAATAGAGACTATTAATTTTTATTAGATTTAAACATGTTTGTCATAAAAATACTGTAGTTTTAATCCGTGTCCAGACTAACCATCGACCAATTCGATCGACTAGTCCACACATACAAAACGAAAGTCATCTTTGTTGTTCGACATAGTCTGGAAACGGCTTGGACAAATATTTGTGAAAAATATATTTTCCTAAGTAGGTAACCTAATTATTTAGAGAACCGTGTGAAAGTTACCCATACTGCTTAATACACTGTGAACTTTTAATATATTTCTAAATATTTAGAAACATTTCAAAAGCTCAGTGTATTGAATAGTCCATGTAGATAACTTCCATAAACAAAAAACAATACCATAAATAATTCCTTTTTTTAGGGAAATATATTTTTTCACTATGTTTATGAAATGTATGGTTCGGTTATGATATATAAATATGTTGAATTTTAGTAAGAATTGATAGTTTTCTTGAAGAATGAACATTTGTTTCCAACAAAACAATATAATTTGCTGGGAAGATACATTTTTTACGATTAAAAAACATATCGTTAACCCAGACAATATACCTTTTTTTGGTAAAGAAATATATTTTACCGATACAATACATTTTTTCATGATGAAGAAATGTCATTCTACCATAAAGTAGTTTTTTTATAATAAAACAATATAGTTAGCTTGCAAAAATAAGTATCTGTTATTGGAAAACTGCTGTATTTAATTTAAATGCTTTCAAAGATTAATATAACTATTTTGTCATTATACCTCAACAAATGTTGTTTGAGACAAATATGATACATTTTCACAAGAATAAATGTAATTTTTGATAGATAACTCATTTTATTGATGACAATGAATATGTTTTTATTCATCAACAATGTTTCTCTCCGAACTTGAAACAAATCCTTTCTTAACGACAAATTAAATATTAGTTAGGCCATATGGAAAATCATATTTATTTGACATAAGATTTTGGTTGCCAAAAATAAATCTTTTTCTCGGTGAAGCGGATAAGTACCGTTACTATTATACAATATTAGTAATAAATTATTGTAAACAAAAATAATAAGTTTAAATATGTATTTGCCTTGGTCATTAAGTATTTTTGGTGTGGTGCTCGACATTTCTTTCAAAAACTAACGCAAAAGATTTAAACTGTCATCAAACACACGGATCTCTTGGGTATGCCTACTTAGGTATTTGAAAATGTGGATTTCTCTTGGTCAATTTTTCAGTTTCATAATGAAAACCAGTATTATAATGAGTATTTTGAAACTAAAAATTGGCATTCAATTAATAACAACTTATGGTATAGTGGAAAAAATGTATTTCTTGGAACAATAAACATCACTGGCAATAATCGGGATTTTATTCCTTGGTTAAAATGTTATCGTTTAGGTTATACGAGTAGACAATACGAAAGTATTCAGGAATATTATCAACTAATAGTTTTTCAATAAATATGGATTTTTGATAAAAATGGGTTTTCAACAAAAAGACGACGTTACCTATCGTCAATTATTTTCTGTGGATGAAGGGTGCGATAAGAAGCAGAGCACGGTAATGGAATCACGGCTCTGCTTTCTAAGAGTGAAGTTACAACGCCTACATATAAAGTGAAGTACAATGCACGAAGAGTTACTTACCCATAGTGTGTCCAGAATAACAGATGTGATCACAAACTTGCATCTTGAAATGAGAAATGATAAGATGCTGTCTGGAGTTAAGGACATCCAAGCATATATATTAGCCTTTAGATTTCTGGAGAAATGATTAGCGCTCCATCTTGGAGCTCTTGGATTCCTTTATTGCGGAGAACCACTTCGTCTTGTTATCTGAGATCTCTTATTCTTCATAGTTTTCTGTGTTTTTTTCCTTGTCTGCAATTTCTCTCCACTTTTTCCTGTCCTGGCACATTTTATTCCAGTTTTAATGTCTTAGATTATTTGATTTCTCCATTTTTCTTTTTTCCTTTCCCTTGGTCTTGTTGCTTCTGGTTTCCATGCAGTGATTTTTATCATTAGCTCCTCTGGTTGTCTGCGGTGAATGTGTCCCCACCACCGTAGTCTTTGGGTTTTAACCACATTAACGATATCTTCTCCTTCTAGAATATCTTCAATCTCATTATTGTACAGGCTCCTGTATTGATCGTTATCTATTCTTCAACCAAGCGTACAACATCCAAATAAATTGGAATGTGATGAAAACATACGGTCAGAACAGGATCTGGAGTCTATGTGGCTATAACCAGGTGCACTAACGCTTCTTTTGAACACTGTACAATTGTTTGTTAGACGATACTACACAGAAGACACTCAATTATAATAGATTTTATTTTGAAGGGGAGCTTACTCACTTCCCAATAGGTTTGACACTTCTTCGACAGTAGATGTTGATAACTGAGTGACTGAGATTACTAATGCACTCGACGTGTTCATTACAACTTAGTAAACCGACTTAGAGCTTGATTTTGCCATAGTCCAGACAGCATATTAGATCGGATAAATTGAGAATGAGCTTAACTTTGACCTTGAATAACTTAATATGTAATGCTCACATTTTCATATGCCTATCATTCTGAAAAAGATTTTCTTGAGTAAAAGAAATAGGATAAACAAATCTGAAGTTTGAATAGAGTCAACCAAACAGAGGTGTTAAGTTAAAATTTCGGTTTATTTGAAATTTCAAACAAGAGTTTGGTATCATTCAAACTAATTGTAGTGTATATAAACATTCAGGTGATTAGATTTAAGGAATTTAAATCTTCAATCCAAACTCCAAGCTGTTTACTTCAAAAAATTAATATTTTAATATAAACAATTAATTTCTTTAAAACGTTATGACCATCTCTTGTTTTGAAACTTTAGTTGTTTATTTTAAAGAACTACAAGTTTAAATGGAACAATACATTTTTTAAAACTTCAAAATAATTTCTTTTGTGCAAACTCGAGTTGTTTAGTTTAATTGATGTAAATCAAATAATCCTTTTATTATGTATTTTTATAATGAGTCATATTAAAGAGTGTTTGTGCAGCATTGACAAAGTTCTACAAAACTAAAACCAAATTCGAAAAGTCTAGATTACTAAAAAGGTAATTTAAGTGAAAAGTCTTGCTATCTGTCCAAACATATTTATTGAAGAATTATATAACACAAACATAGAATCATTGATTTTGATTACTACTACTACTTGTAAACACGTGTCGACATATACAAAACTTAAAAAGTACCTACATACATAGAGACGAATTCAAGGATTAATCTATGTAGACAATTAACCTGGATAGTTTTGTACTGGGATACTATGATTGCCACTCAAAACACAAATATATACATAGCAGCAGAACACTCCCTTAGGTGGGACAATTCACACACATCCAGTAAATTCATAACTTGGCCACAGGTTAATGATGAGATCTTTTTTAATCTGTGACTTGGCAGTCAATGTTCAATTTTAAAATATAACCGTTGTATGCATACAATCCATACAAAACACCATAATATAAATAAATAAATAAATAAAATAAATAAATAAATATAAATAACTTTTAACGGGTTTTGTCTCTGATCGTATGCATACAATATCTACGGTCCACGATATAAACACACCGAGTACAGGGACAAGGGCCGAGTACCTACTTACTTATTATCTGCAGTCCAACTACTACTATGACGAAACGAGAGGGGTGAGGTTTTCACGTTTCAATGCTCGTGATTGGGAGTTTAATTTCTTTAAAACAAAGAATTTAGAAATGTTTTTTAGTTTCAAAGAAATATATTCTTTGAACCAATTATATGCAACAATGTAGAATAACATTATGGCATCTATACTTTCAAAACAATGATTCATTATCTATAAGAATTTTATATTTTGATTTAAACAAATTTATATATTTTCAACAAATATTTCCTTTATATTTAATAATTGCCATATTTGGAACAAATAAAAGTGAACTTTAATTTCAAACAATTCATAATTTATATTTAAACAGTTCAAATTTCTTCATTCAACACCTATTGCTTTGAGTTAAACAACATTTGTTATTATTATAAAATTTTCATTAAATAAATGTAATTGTTCAATTTAAACCAACCGTTTTCAGCGTAAATGAATATTCTTTAAGTTAAATAATTGCAATATTTGGAAGAGAGTTATCCAAATAGTAATTGCAAATAATTTATAATTTCAATTCAAACAATTTGAATTTTTTAATTGAACACTCAACTCTTTTGCATTTATTACAAATTGTTAATTCTAAACAAATCATTTTCAAACAAATACGTTTACTTCAACCAAACAATCCTTTTTCAGAGTATATCTTGGCATCTAAACGAAACTTTTGAGAGTGGTTCCAAAAAAGGGAATTTATTTTATGTTTTGAAACCCACTCATTCGTTTTCTAATTGTGAGTTTCACCCATAGGATAATTCTTGTCTCTCTCTCACAATTAGTGGTGTTCCTATTATCCTTGTCCAACTTGTGTGAATCGTATGACATATTAAATATTTTGGCAACCTTTATATTCACAAAAATCATTTATACCGAAAAATGTCCAAATTAAGCTACATTTTCCAATTCTTTGAAAAAGTAACCGAAAGACGTCAACGTATATGATGAGTAGCTACAATTTCCACTATCCATTTTCCAAGAAACCAATACTCCTCCTTACATAAATTCCTGTAATACGTAAATATTTATGAAAATGAAATTTTCATGTTTCTTACTAAAAAGAAAGAAGACTTCATTGATTTGCTCCCCATTTTCACCCCTTAAGGTTGAGTTTACCAGAATCCTGTCTCAGCGAGTGCGTAGGTGAAACATTTCTTTCAAATGTTTGCTTCCAGGATTTGCTAGCTTTGGCTGTGCGTAGATGTTTTTTTTTTATTTATAGTATATTTATTGATTCATATATTTATCGCTGTGGCACGCCCTACTCCGCACTACTTTATATTTTGCCGATTCTTGATATTAACATAAAAAGTTGATTTTGATACAAACCATAAATTTACTAATCAACAAACTGTTTATTTGTTCAACACGTGTACCAGTTTAATGTGTTTCTTTTGTTACATTGATGACAGTGTTGTTTAAAAATTATGGATAGAAAATGTAAAAACTGGTATTTATATTTTTCGGCACTAACAGGTAAGATTATTATTTAATTATACCTATTTAGCATTATAATTAGGGGACATTTTTTTTATTCGTTAATGTGTCGAAAGTAATCAGTAATATCCATAATAATCTATTTTTTTAGTGAAATGTAATAAATTTGATTTGTGAGTCATAATTTGAAAATTGTTGACATTGCATTTTCATATTTGAAAAATCCATTAACTCACGAAATCTAACAAGCTTGATTGCATAATAATTAAGTATTGGTTATATTCTTAGAATTTTTATATGCTGTTAGATAAAAGTTACCGTTTAGACATTTTGAAAAATTATCAATTACAATATGTGCAAACATTTCAAGTAACAATTAATTAGTGAAATAAATTGCTGATGATTTTATTTAGATGCCAAGAAAAAATTAAATAAAGGTCAATTAATAGAAAGAATTGGAAATCCTTCAAGAGAATCTATATTTAGATTTGTTTACAACGGTAAAAGTGAATAAGATATAAATAAATTAGATATAAAAATGTGGGGAGTGGGTTTTGAAAATTGGACAAATAATAAAAATGAAATAGATGCGGCAGTTGATTGATTAAGATCTATACTAATTCTGAAATCATATAGTTTACTTTGTTTAAATCTCCACTATCTTTGAACAACACGCGAATAAAAAATCACAAAGCATTTTGTAACAAAATACACTATTAAATTCCATTGAATCAATTGAAAATCATATTTCCCATCACATCATGAAAAAGACGTATTCCCTTGAAAGTTTTCGGGCTTGTTTGTATATTGTTCCCCTTTTTTTACTCGGTTCCTGAGGAAAATCTAAGAAAATAGTGGTTATCTTAATCGTATTATATGTATATGACTCTCAACAGTCTGGCATATGCTAGGACTTCGAATTCTGTAGTGCTATGTATTCCTCAGGTATGTAGTTGTATGTTTCTTATTCTATTTCACAGAATATATTTCTACCCCCATCACTTAGTTCTATAAGAGCGCTTTCAGACGAGACACTTTGTGGCCGACTACTAGTGTCTGTAGTGTCTGAAAAGAATTGCCTAAAAATACATCTCTGTCTCGTGTGAATGCGTCATACTGGGCCAGTATGTCAGGGTCTGTAACCATTTCAAGTTGTTCATCAGGGCTTACCAAATCTAAGGAAGAGAAGTATTCATCAGTTGACCAGCTCATACAATTTAGATGTTTGAGCTTAGCCACTGAAGAATTCTTGGAGATTAGATATGTTTTTGTGGTGTAAGCTTTAGAGCTTTTCCTTCCTCTTTTCTCGGTTATTATTATTATTATTGTCATATAGCATTACCAAGTTATTATCATTCACTGGCCAACAACCTTTCGTTTATAGCATTAGTCCGGGATCCCAGAGCGATAAGACATAACTTATTTTCAAATAGATTAAATGTTGGGTTCTCAGTAGCATCTCCGTGTGCTTTGAATACCTGTTTGTTTGTGGAGCTAGCCTAAGTGCACCTGAGCAGGTATCAGATGAGAAAGGTAACTAAAAATGAGATTCACTAAACCTAAATTTGTATGTCTGATTTTTTTATATATAATATTTTGAAGTAGTATCATAAGTATCAGACACTTTCCATGGACCAAAACTTTTGTCAGACGCTTTAAAGCGAGTATGAGTGCGAGAGCACTATGAAAGCGTATCAGAGCAAGTGAGACGTCTATAGTAACTCGGTGTCCCTTCTTTCATACATATTAACTCACAATGTCCCAGTCTAATGTGTATGTGCTCTTCATGCACAACGTATTCAGTATGGTTCGAATCTGTTGGAGCACATATTACTTAGTAATAGTTGCCTTGATAACATATTTGGTAGTTATGCATGTGAAAATAAATGAGGTTTATTTATTTTTTGTGGAGCTTTGAAGCGTCTGACAAAAGTTTTGGTCCATGGAAAGTGTCTGACACCTTATGATACTACTATAGAATATCATTCTACAAAACATACATAAAAATCTGACATACAAATTCAAGTAAAGTATCTCTTATTTTCCATTACCTTTCTCACCTTAAAGCTGCCTAGCTGCCCAGGCAAGCTCCACAAATACACAGATATATAAAGCCTACGAGATGCTACTGAGAACCTAACATTTCAACTAGGTATTTGATCCCTCTGGGATCTTACTCTATATGTTTCTGATTCAGGCTTCATATTATTTTGATGTATACCAAAATGTCTTCTTTTTCATACTAATTTCATTCTATCTTTCAGCTAGCATAGTAACTATGTCAACTGGATGTAAGCAAGTATGGAACTCTCCAGTAATACCAAAACTTCAATCAAACGATACATCTATTAATCCACTTGGTGCACCCATAAGTATCCTAGAAGTTTCCCTGCTGACTGCTTTAAATCCCATTGGAATTATTATAGGTACAGTTCTTATAGGAAAATTACCAGATTTCATTGGTAGGAAGAGAACGTTGATTTTAATAACCACAGGTGGAATGGTATCTTTTATTGGTTTATATTTTGCCAAACGTCTTTATCAATATATTGTTTTGATTCTATTTATGTCAACAAATGTGTCAGTAGTAGCTATTATAGTACCGATTTACACCGCTGAAATTGCCGAAGATAGTAACAGAGGTATGTTGGGGTGCCTGATCTCTTTATGGGTAGTCGTAGGTCAACTTTACGGGTACGTTGTTGGAGCTGTAACTTCGGTAAATATGTTTTTCTTACTTTGTTCAATACCTCCTCTTATAGTCTTGATTTTGTCCATATTTATACCAGAATCTCCAATCTATCTATCGATGAAGGGTGATAAAGCTAGAACAATGCTTGTATTGCAAAAACTGCGGAGATCGAAAAACCTCAATGACATTGAGACAGAATATGCTGAAAAGGAAAAAATGTTACAAAGTAAAAACTCGAACATGCGAATAAGTTTCAAAAGTTTTTTTGTAGATCGGCCTGTGAGAAAAGGACTGATTCTTGCTATAGCAACTAGATGTCTTTCTGATCTCTCTGGTTTAACTATTGTTCTATCTTTCATGGCTACACTTCTAAATGATGCTGAAAGTAGTTTATCTGGGAATGTTCTATCTATCATAGTTATGTTGATAAAAATGTCAGCAGCAATTTCAACAATTTTTATAATAGAAAAAATAGGAAGACGAATTTTAATTCTCACAGGCGCTTTTACTTGTGGAATTTCAATGTTTGTCCTGGGGCTTTATTTTTACTTTAAAAATAACGATTATCTATTGAATCGAACAGTTAAAATAATACCTATTGTTGCGATTGTCTGTTTTGTTTGTGCATATAGTGTGGGTCTTAGTGGAGTTCCATGCGTATTGCGAGCGGAATTACTGCCCAATGAATTGAGGTCTATCGGATGCAGCATAGCTCAATTTATTGCCACAGTAGCTCTTATACTTGTTTCTTTTGCTTATCCTTTGGTATCAACCTATTTAGGAGTACACTACAGTATGTTTACTTTCAGTTTTTTCTGTTTTAGTGGTTTTACTTTTTTATTCTTTTTTTTACCTGAAACGAAAGGCAAAAGTTTCACAGAAATTAGAACCATACTAAATAGTTGATTTTACATTTAATGGAGTTGATTTTTCATATTTTAATATGTTGAACATAATATGTATATGACAATTTTATCAATAAATTTTGTGATTTGTTGAATTGGTTTATATTTATTTTTCAGTACTTTGGTTGTTAGGAAAATAAATTACTGAAGAGCCCGGTTAGTAGATAATCGAACTAAAAAGTGAAAAATAATTTTCAATTTAAGAATAAAATGATTAACAAGGAAATTAATGTGGTGCTTTGTATTATGTTTATACGGCAACTCTGCATTTCGAACTTGGACTAGTTAGAAATTATAAGGATTGATATCGACTACTAAAATGACATTTAATTATTATTATTATTTCCTACTTTTCAATTCGATTCACTGTAAGGTGTGCTTTTTCAGCTTTTCTTCAAGAACTGGATGCCAGATCAAAGCTATGTTTATGCTAAATAAAACACCCTATATACCACTACTATATTGTATAATCATCGCCCCTTGACGGGTGTAGCAAATTTTGAATCAATCTAATCGTTTAAAGTGTGTGAAAATCGAGTTTCAAGGTTGCGTTATAAATGGAACACCCTATATTTGAATAATGTATTGTATTGTCATTGGTCCTTAACAAGTGATAAAAAAATTTGCATTGATCTGAGCATTCAAAGAAGGAAAAATTAAACTTAGGCTGGAACACCTCATATTATATGGTTCATACAATAGCCTTTTTGTTGTGCGTCATCGTTTGTGACGTATATCCGGGTTTTCGTCACGTCGTTTATATTATGCTTTTTTGACATAGAGCCAACCTCAAATTTGATAAATAAAATCATCTTTATCGTATTTAGCCAAATTCGGAAAGGCTATGAAATTAATAATTACCAGCTTTTTTTCCTAACTGAAAATCCTTGAGAACTTTCAAAATGCTGATGTTTTTCTGTGTATCTTCTGTAAGTTCCTTGTGGCATTACTTATTCTTTTTCCTTATTCTTTTGGGAATCAAACCACAATAATGTTTTTTATTTTTTATTTCGACGTTTCTAATGATAATCATTTCACAAAGGAGAAAATTCTACTGAAAAATGTTTTAAATGCTAATAATCACCCGGCAGAATTTGTAAATAAAGAATATAGTTAATACCCTATAAGAAAAACAATAATATTAATAATTCAGCTAACATAATTTTCAAAAACTTGACAATACCGTATGTTAGGGGTTTGTCAGAAAGAATTAAGAAAATTGGTAATCAATTTAATATTCGAACCAACTTTAAATCTAACAATACTTTGAGAAAAAATGAAGAACAATCTTCAAAAAATTTCATATATCAGATGTCTTGTGAATGCAACAAATTCTATTTAGGTGAAACATCTAGACCATTGAAAGTCCGAATAAGTGAACATAAAAAAAAACATCAAAGATAGGGAGTTCTTTAAGTCAGGTATTTGTAAACATGCTTGGGAAGAGGGGCATAAAATTCAATGGTATTCGACAAAAATAATATTAAAGGTGAACTTTTCGTCCGTAACCTCTGGGGCGGAATCTGCCAGACTACTGAAGTTTGACGGCCACTTTTGCAATAGAAATAAATTGAAAAAAATATAATTCTGTCAAAACCACAAATATTATTGTATTCCAAAGTAAACAATATTTTTTATTTGTTGAAAAATTGAGGTGGAACAAGAGAATTATGAAAAAAAATAGAAAATCTCAAACAAAAATTTTCTAGGTATTTAAAATGTATCATATTTTTGGGCAAGAATAAAAAAAACTTTCATATTACATAATATTCATAAATGTAACACTCCAAAGAATTGTTCTTAACATCAATAACTTCTATTTTGTCTGGAACAAAAGTTCGTGCAATATGTTTTCATTCCTTTTTTCGAGATACCGTTAACATATTTTTCTTGAACACGAGAGGCTTATTGGCTTCTGGCAGTCACTGCTTACGTATTTTGTTTTTCTGTGAAATTTGGATGGACAGATATAAAAAATTTTCGTATTTCCAGGACAAATTCTACATTTTGAGGAACTTCCACGCATAGGATTTTACTAATAAGTGTTCGTAATTCTCTCGATATTCTAGGGTTCCTAAGGCTAAGGCGGTCCTTCATACAGTGTGGAGACCACTTATGGAATAAAATTCTTTATGTCACTATTTTAGAAAATTATAAAAAATGCCGAGACACGTCAACTTTTGAATTGAGTTGTGCGTTATGTAATCATAAATTTAAATGTACAGGGTGATTCACGCAAGTATGCCATAGTCGGTGTTGTTTTTTTGATGGAACACCCTGTATATTTGCATATTTCTGGAATCCTTTTAGTAAACCGATTCCAACAAACAAAATAGTGTATGGTCAATTATGAATTATACAGGGTGAAATGTTTATTTTTACTGTTATTAAACACATACATAAAATATCTGATGTAGGTATTTGATTTTAATACATTAAAATAAATGCTCAAAATGTTCTCCACCTAGTTGTTGGCAATATCACAGCCTCCTATAGAACTCCTCCTTAACGTTGTCTAAAGTTTAAGGTGAAGTATTCCGTATTTCTGTAGTTATCCTGTCTTAGAGGACTACAATGCTAGTTGGTTGTGTTGCATATACGTTGTTCTTGAGATAACCCCACAAAAAAATCTAACTGCGTGAGGTCTGGCGATCTAGCTGGCCACTCAATAGTACCTCTTCGTCCAATCCATGTATTAGGGAAGATTTCATCTAAATCAGTTCTTACCATTAAAGCATAATGGGGTGTTGCCCCGTCTTGCTGGAACCAAACATTTTCATTCGGTAAGCTAGGATCTATTGCGTTGGGATATAAGTTTGCCAACACAGGAATAACTTCATTTCTGAGCATATTTGAATATTTTCCAGTTGTCAAATCTCCATCTATAAATATAGGACCAATAATATGGTCGCCTATGATACCGGCCCAACGTTCACCTTTTGAGAGTACTGAGTATGTGTCTCACGCATCCAATTAGGATTCTCTGCTGACCAATATCTACAGTTCTTGTTCAGTTCAGTTCAGTTGTTGATTCGTCAGAAAAAAGAATGATACCAAGAGCTATCTCATTTCTGTTCAGCTTATTCATCAATCTTTCGCAGAAATCCATTCCACGATCTGGATCGTCTTCTGTTAACTCCTGCACAAAAGTTAATTGGTAGGGATGAAGTTTTTTTTTATGAAGACATCTTAGAACAGTTGTATGACTAATATTATTTTCACGGGCAATTTGACGTGTACTTGAAGTTGGATTCTCTTCGACACTTAACAAAATATCCACTTTCACATAATCTTCAACGTAGTGTGGTTTTCTTTTCGATGGTTTGACATGTCCTCTGAATTGTGCATACATTTTAGACACAGTACTTTGTGAAATATTAGGCAATTCGGGATACCTGTAAATACGTTTGCCACTTGAACTTGACTTCTGCAGTTATCCCCGTACCCGATCATCATTGGAATCTCAATTCGGCGAGTCTCAGTTAAATATTTTATTGTTATGTCGACAAAAAAAGAGTGTTTGACAAAGATTTTACTTTTTCAGTATAAACTGTGATCACATCAACAACTGACAGAATAGAAAACAATCCATATTATTTACCGATTTAAAACAATCCACATCATTTACCGATTTTGTCTAATTATTGGCGTTTTCAGGAAATTTCCAGGTATTTATGATAAAATTCATGGGCGTAGCAGGTTTTGTTTAATATACAAATACGTCTAATAATTAGCTAGTTGAGATTTTTGATAAATCCATATCTAGCTAATTTAATAAAAGTACCAATATTTTAGTGTAATAAATTATTAATTTTGAAATTTCACCCTGTATAATTTATAATTGACCATACATTATTCAGTTTGTTGGAATCGGTTCATCAAGAGGATTTCAAAAATATGCAAATATACAGGGTGTTTAATTAAAAAAAACAACACCGACTATGGCATACTTGCGTGAATCACCCTGTACATTTACATTTATGTTTACATAACGCACAACTCAATTCAAAAGTCGACATGTCTCGGCATTTTTTATAATTTCCTAAAAAAATGACATACAGAATTTTATTCCATAAGTGGTTTCCACACTGTGTATGGTTGGACAAGAGATTTTGATAGGTCTTTCATAAAAGTACTCCTGGGTGCTGGCAAATTTTTTTTATCATTGTTTTGGCATATTTTATGAGTTTTAACAAAAAAAATAATTTCTAACGTAGTTACTGATGTTCGATGCTAATTGTGAATGTAAAACTATGTACAATCACTAAAAATCACTCAACCGTCAGAAAAAGACAACAACAACATTAGAAAATACGTAACACACATTGCCGCTACGGAAGGTAGGTCTACATTCTATTTTAAATACGTAATTTTCTCCGATTGATAGGTTGCGCTTTCGCGAAATCTTAACATCAACTAAACAGATTTTTTAAGTCAAAGATTAGGGTTACCCAAGTAGCAATTTAAATTCCATAAGGTTTGTATAAACAGCTACAAGATATATCTTATAGGATACTAAAATTCCAATAACGGTCTACGAAACAATTAAATGATCCTTATACAACAAAAAAGGGCCAATTTTTATCCAACTGTTTGGTTGTATAACACTTCTATTAAAAATTCATACAACTCTTATATGAGTGATTAATACACATTTGTACAACTCTTAATCGACTGTTTTATAATCATTCATACAGCTACTATAAAATGATTTAATAATGTGTCATGTAGTCACATCTATAAAATGGGATTGAAGCGGCAATATATGAAGGTCTCACAAAATGGTTGTATAATGCAATATATTTTTCTATAATGCCGTTATTTCGAGCACAATGGAAACATTTTGTCATCTAGCAGTTTATAAGAGCATTTCATTTTTTAGTGAAGAATATCAGAACCAAATTATATTTTAACTTGAACGTGCATCATACATTTCATTATTTGTAGGAATGGAGACTTATAAAAACGACTTGGGCCGCTTGGGCGGACATCGATAGTGAAAATTATAATTTCATTTGGATGGTTTAATAGCACAAATTTTGATGCGCCGCAAATTTTACTGATATATTATAGGTATATATTTGGCAAGAAAATGAAGCACCTCAATTCTGGTCAAGTTCAAGTATATAAATAATAGAATAGAATATTCTAAAATTCTTTTATTTCATTATTTCAATAGTTTATCACTTCATATGGATATTATTTCACAATATAATTCTCTAAATAATGATTAAGTCACATTTTTTGATATAGTTTCATGTTTCCAACTCAATTGCTCATAATGGCTGCGTTAGCGGTACAAGAATTGCTTATTTAAACATGGCCATTTATAAAACAACAATTTTATCCCGAAGGAATGCCTTATACAATATTTTATTGTAAAATGGAACGGTATACGATAACTGTTCATAACGAAGAATATTTAGGCGCTATACAACTAAAAAGTGTTTTATAATGCAACGCAATTGAATGCTATACAATATTTATTATACAACATTATACAGCTTCAATAAGACAAGCTTAAGTAACTATTTTATGATGTTGTAGCTGTTAGTTATATAGTATATTATGGAACTCTCATACAATGGGTATAAAAGTCTTATAAAATGATATTTTTAATATTGTATAAACTTGCTTATAAGGTATTATATCATTTTAAAAGTATAATGCGTTATAGCATATATTGTAAAAGTCACTATATAATCATTTAATACCACAATTTTCTTTAAAATACAAAATCATCGCAACAAAAGGTTTGATAAAAACAATAAGTCCTTAAAACAACTGTTATACAACAATTCAGTCCTCTTAGAATTCCATTTTGCTAGCTGGGTAACGTTTGTAATACATTTAAAAAGTTCATTATTGTGATGTTTTGATTAGGATTTATCACAGACCTGCCTTTTTCCCATCATTTCCTACGAAAATGTGTTAAAAAGACATTAACAATCGATGACGCACACCAGAAAGGGTATTATTTTAACCATACTACAATATTGTATTGTCATCGGTCCTTGACAAGTGTACAAGAGAAATTTCCAATGATTCTGACCGTTTAAAGTTGGTAGGAATCGAGTTTGAAGATTGCGTTACAAATGAAACATTCTACATTTTACTACTATATTCTATTGTCATCGGTTCTAGACAAGTATGCAAAAAAACTTTGAGTAAATACAATCGTTTGAAATGGGTATAAATCGAGTTTGAAAGTTGCGTTATAAATGGAACACCCTATATTTTACTACGATATGTATTGTTTTGTCATTTGTCCTTAACCAGTGTGCGAAAATCTGCTCGTTAAAAATGGGTCAAAATCGAGTCCAGAGGTGTCCGTTACAAATATACATACAGGTGAAGCTAATAAAAGCGAATTTAAATCGGTGATTATTGATGCTGTAGATGAATCATTACTAACTTTGAGAATATTTTTTTGGATACGCGAAATGACGAAGTACTTAAATAAAATGCCTTTAGAAAATGCCTAGTAGAATAAAGACGCGATGGATTACCAAATGTTAATTTATGCACAATCAATAATAAAATAAAGCCAATAGAATAATTATCTATCCTGTTCACCTTCAGCCTACAATGTACTGAAATCTCGTCAAATGTTTGAAATTTCAACCAACTTCCTAAATTATTCAAATATTTCCTATTATAAATTTCCACAAAAAACATTCTACAAATGCTGAGATAATTTTATCACCTTGGACTGATCCTAAGATCATTTATTCTCCTAACAGCCGTTCAACTTCACATTTTGTCGCCATGTTTTTCCGCGTGATATGAATAAGTGGCTATAGTTTATTTTTTTTCTGTTTAGAAACTTACCTCAACTTCAGTGTACCTTGGTCTCTATTTTTTTTATTGGCCGAAAACAGCAGTTAAATAGAATTAACTTTGTGGACCCTTACTTTGTGGAATCTACTCATGTTACTTTTTCAAATGAAACTAACTGTTTGTAACGAATTCCACTTTAATGAAATATACAGTGTGGAAGCCGCTTATGGAATAAAATTATTCATGTAATTATTTTAGGAAATTATAAAAAATGCCGAGACACGTTAACTTTTGAATTGAGTTGTCCGTTATGTGAACATCATTTTAAATGTACAGTATGCCATAGTCGGTGTTTTTTTTAATGAAACACCCTGTATATTTGCATATTTTTGAAATCCTCCTGATGAACCGATTCAACAAACTAAATAATGTATGGTCAATTATGAATTATACAGGGTTAAATTTTTATTTTTACAGTTATTATACACATACATAAAATACCTGATGTACCTATTTGATTTTAATACATTAAAATAAATGCTTAAGATGTTCTCTACCTAGTTGTTGGTAATAGCACAGTCTCCTATAGAACTCCTACTTAACTTTGTTTAAATTTTGAGGTGAAATATTCCGTATTTCTGTAGTTATCCTGTCTTTGAGGCCTACAATGCTAGTTGGCTGTGTTGCATATACTTTGTTCTTGAGATAACCCCACAGAAAAAAAAATCTAACGGCGTAAGGTCTGGCGATCTAGCTGGCCACTCAATAGTACCTCTTCGTCCAATCCATTTATTGGGGAAGATTTCATCTAAATCAGTTCTTACCATTAAAGCATAATGGGGTGTTGCCCCGTCTTGCTGGAACCAAACATTTTCATTCGGTAAGCTAGGATCTATTGCGTTGGGATATAAGTTTGCAAACACAGGAATAACTTCATTTCTGAGCAAATTTGAATATTTTCCAGCTGTCAAATTTCCATCTATAAATATAGGACCAATAATATGGTCTCCTATGATACCGGCCCAAACGTTCACCTTTTGAGGGTACTGAGTATGTGTCTCACGTATCCAATTAGGATTCTCTGCTGACCAATATCTACAGTTCTTGTTCAGTTCAGTTCAGTTGTTGATTCGTCAGAAAAAAGAATGGTACCAAGAGCTATCTTATTTCTGTTCAGCTTATTCATCAATCTTTCGCAGAAATCCATTCCACGATCTGGATCGTCTTCTGTTAACTCCTGCACAAAAGTTAATTTGTAGGGATGAAGTTTTTCTTTATGAAGACATCTCAGAACAGTTGTATGACTAACATTATTTTCACGGGTAATTTGACGTGTACTTGAAGTTGGATTCTCTTCGACACTTAACAAAATATCCACTCTCACATCATCTTCAACGAGGTGTGGTTTTCTTTTCAATGGTTTGACATGTCCAAGTTCTCTGAATTGTGCATGACTTTTAGACACAGTACTTTGTGAAATATTAGACAATTCGGGATACCTGTGATTAAATAAGTTTGCCACTTCAACTTGACTTCTGCAGTTATCCTCGTCCCCGATCATCATTAAAATCTCAATTCGGTGAGTCTCAGTTATATATTTCATTGTTATGTCGACAAGGAAAGAGTGTTTGACAAAGATTTTACTTTTTCAGTATAAACTGTCAACATATCAACAACTGACAGAATAGAAAACAATCCACATTATTTACCGATTTAAAATAATCCACATTATTTACCGATTTTGTCTAATTATTGGCGTTTTTAGGCAATTTTTAGGTATTTATGATAAAATTCATGGCCGTAGCAGGTTTTGTTTGATATACAAATACGTCTAATAATTAGTTAGTTGAGATTTTTGATAAATCCATATTATTTAGGTAATTTAAAAAAGTACCATTATTTCAATTGTAATAAATTAATAATTTTCAAATTTCACCCTGTATAATTCATAATTGACCATACATTATTCAGTTTGTTGGAATCGGTTCATTAAGAGGATTTCAAAAATATGCAAATATACAGGGTGTTTCATTAAAAAAAAACACCGACTAAGGCATACTTGCGTGAATCACCCTGTACATTCAAATTTATGTTTACATAACGCACAACTCAATTCAAAAGTTGACGTGTCTCGGCATTTTTTTAATTTTCAAAATAATGACAAAGAATTTTATTCCATAAGTGGTTTCCACACTGTATATGGAAATTTCAAATTATTTCGAAAGTTATTTCGAAATTTGAAATATCATCGTCAGAATGACAAAAGTTACATTTGATGTTTAATAATTTGGCTAAACCAAATAGTGATCGACTCAATATATACAGGGTGGGGCACTATGAACGAACTATTCTCTGGCGTCTTGACGGCAAATATAATTAGAAAAAATAAGACGTAGAATTATGTAGATCACTTAGGACTATAATTTAAAAATATTTTGGAATATACAGGGTGCTCCAAAAAAGCGTGCCGTATCAAAGTTAGGTTCCTTTAAATGGAACACCCTGTATTTTATCACATTTTTGAATTGTACTATTAAAAATAATGTAAGTTCATTAACATTTCCCTATACCTATCTAGTTCAGTTTCCAGGATAAATCGATTTTACATAATTTGTAGACCCTCCGAAAAAATACAATAACTTCAAAATAAAAACAGGGTGTTCCATTTAAATTAGGCCAGAAATTTATGTATTAAATGGTTAGTGTTATTCTGTCATATTAAAAACACCCTGTATATGATGGCATACCAGTAAATATTGGAAACGGAATGTTTAGAGCTTCTAGTGAGATGGTGTGAAGCAAATGTGGTTATTCGTTTTGGACCAAAACAGTTTCCAAATTGTTTGGCAACTTTTTTTGTTTTTTTCATAACAGGTATTTGGAGCAATCACATATTATATGCTTCACTGTCAAGTCCGTGTTACATACATTGCAGGTTGGTTTGTCTTCCTTTGCTATTAGAATCTTGTGGGTTCAATTGGTGTACCCTAATCGGAGGCGATTGATTTCCACTCGGTCCTCCCTGAGTCCAGTTTTTTGTCGCCACGTTTTCACATCGCCTTTAATTCGCGGACCTTATGGTACGTTCCTCCACATTCGCTAACGACTGCGACCAAAGTAGCAGCGATTATATTCGTCGACGAATTTTGCAAAGAGATGAAAATTTGCTTCTTCAATTAGCACTAGTCTGAAAGAAGGCGGGAAAAGGTATTGCCAATGTTTAAAAATGGGCAGTATGAAAGATTTCACTCTATTTTGATTATTAAACATTTGGTTGATAGTGAATCAAAATTCAAAATAACCTTTAAAACACTATCCTATCTGAAAAATCGTCACGAATCAGTCGCTTGTCTGCTCCCAGAGAGGTCTGGCGACCGGTGACTAAGCGAATGGCGACTTAATTTGGGAAGCAGCTACTCAGTAGCAAGTAGGAGAACAATCCCGTTCAAATACACGAATAGGTGACTTAGCGAATAAGTCGTCGCTACTTTTTCGCGGCTACTAGCGACTGGCGGATGTGGAGGAAAACGTACCTTTAGAGTTGGACATTTTCCACTCATTCTGCCACGCACTGAGCACTTGCACTTTTGTTTTTATTTAGCCTTTGAAATCGCTAGGCACAACATTTGGACAATTACCGAACTATAACTTATAGAAGCTTGCTGCGCTAGGAGATCTGCCTCTTCATTGCCACGAATACCAACATGGGATGGGACCCACATAAACTTCATTTTTAGATTTAGTTTTTTCACATTATCTAGTCTAGTGACTATTTTGGATGTTTAATGTGAAGTTGTTGAATCGACTGGAATCAGCTTAGTGAATCTGTGTTTGGCTGTCTGATTTGAAGTATTGAGAATAGTTCAGGGGTGGAATTGTATTTTGAAAATCGAAATGTCACTTTCCACAATCATTTTTTTTTTTTAATTAGAATGTCACTTCGAGATAAAATGGATAATAATGAATTCATAGCCTCAACTTGAAAACTAATTCAAAAATGAATTGTTTTCTTATATTTTTCTGTGCAAAGAGTGAGTTTAATAATTCTCGATTAAATTCAAATTGTTTTCCTGGTTCCCTTCATTGTAATATTTTAACTTTGAAAATCGAATTATTATATACATACAGGGTGTACCAATCTTACGACAAACTCCGGTTTATGCGTTATTTTAAGAGATATCAAAAAATGTTACCAACAAAAATAGTAGATGTATTCAAGGTCCATATTTTGGAATTATATCGAACTATACAGAGTGCTGCATAACTCCGTTACAAACCAAACATGATTTTTTGAACGAGAACCCCTGTATATTGAACCGAATTCGGACTGCTCTTATTTTTTTAAAGCTTTTGATATCAGCTTTTGCTACGTTATACAAAGTCCCTCAAAAGATATGGACGGGTTAACGCGAAAATCGTAGTAAATTATTTTGGTGGCTAGTTTTGTTTAGAATAAATTGTTTATTGAAATTTATCATTAATTAGAATTTTTTGTTACATACAAAGTTTAATGCTTCCACATAATAAGTCGGTAATTATATTTTACAATAAATATTACAAAATAACTGTGTTTTCATAAACTTTGAGTATAGGGAATGTTTGACAAAAATTGAAGTTACATAATGGAAGATTCTATTTTTCCTATAAAACACAGAGTGTTCCATTTGAAAGAAGGAAGAAAATGACAGGTTCGACTCTGTTTACCAGAAAGAATATAATTGAAATTTAATAGGAAACGGAGATATTGCATCATGTTACGAAACTCTGTTTGGCAAAATACATTTTTTTCTTCAACGTACAAGCTAAAGATCCTTGATTTACCTACGATTTTCACATAAACGTGTTCATATCTTTTGAAGGACTCTGTATAACGTGGCAAAACCCCATATCGAAAGCTTCAAAAAAATGTAATCAATCCGAATTAGGTGTTTTTACTGCTGATAAATTAACTCCAATGTTAAAATGTCATATACCTGGAAATGTTATTGTCACTTTGACATTGATATAAAGGTGCATCCTTTTTTATCGCGATAAAAACTCCTCTTCCTCAATATCTAGTAACCGGACGTTACTTTTACACAATGACACTGAGTCGCAAGTTTGGTTACTTATAATTTCAATATTCTGTCGTTAATTTATCTTGCCAAAAAACACTCGAGCTTTTCTTTTATCAGATAAATTTCTTTTTAACTCAAAGTTTTGCCAATCGGTAAATTTGCTCGAAAAACTGACATTAGATCATGTCAGTTTTTCTCGTAAAATTAGTGATTGGTAAAACTATTTCGTTGCAAAGAGAAATTCATCCGATAAAAAAAAGCTCTTGTGTTTTTACTGTTGACAAATACACTAGTGGTTTTTTCACTTATTCATTTGTTCATCAATATCACTGTTCCTAGTATGAATTCCAATAACTGCGTTTTTAATAATAATTGTTCATTAAAATAAAAATGTGTTTATTTTTAATGTTTTATAAATAAAGTTTGCATTGATATGTTCCCAAATTTCTCATTCATTAAATTGTCCTGCAGAATAACACTCGAGGTTTGTATTGATATTGGGTAAATTTGTGTTCTTCAAATTCTAAACTGTTTCCTTTAGCAATTTGAAAAAACCTAAAATCACTCAACCTTCGGTGTCGTGTTTTTAATAGTTGGCAGTTATTCTCGTCAAATTGCTAGGAAACAGTTTCTCATTAAACAACCCAAATTTACCCGACTATTTCACTAGAGTAAATTGATAACTGACAAAATTTTAAGGTTTTGAACTGGCAATTTTTTGTCTTGTCGCGGCAATTTTTTGACTTTGATATATCAAATCTATGTGTATAAAATTCTATCACTCTGTGATAAAATTCAATATAAAATCTTTGTTAGTGGTTTCTAAGGAAACTAAGTTGTTTATTTATTTATTTAACTGTCTAAAAATTATTGAAACTGTTTCAAAAATTTAAATAAGTATTAATAACATGAATTATACAAGATTTGGAAATAATTCAATAAATGAAATAGAGAGTAAAATTAAGCAAAGTATACCGCGAAATACAATGAAGACAAAAAAGTCTGCGTGGGAATAGTTTAGAATGTTTCTGGACGCACGTATTTATACCTTAGAAAAGGATACTTCTGAACAAGTTATAGCAAAAATTCTTGAAGATTATGGTTTTAACATGGAAAAAGAGATGGAACTGATTATACTGAAGCTAGTGTGAAAACACTTTGGAATACGACTGCTCAAATGGTTCAGGAAAAATATTTTCTAGAATTTAACATCAAAATTGATCCATTTGAAGATATTACCTATAAATTTGCTAGATTGGCCAGGGTTACAAAACGTAAAAAGCTTCAGGCTGAACCTGAAACCAGAAAAAGAAGTTCTAACGCGTTCATCAAAGAAGAATTCATGGAAATGGTAGAAAGCTATTCTGAAGATAATCCTGATGGGTTACAAAAAAAGTTTTTTCATTTATGTTCGTTCGAATTAGCACGGCGTGGAAATAAAGCTGCTAATTGTGATATTAATTACTTTAAAAAAGAATATGATAATAAACGTAATTTTACTGGCAGGATAGATTATAATCCAATCTTTTCCAAAACGACACAAGGATGATCAAAAGCTTTATCTGGCAGTAAGTGGCTGGTAAGAAATAATGCTAACAACAATTTGTGTCCCGTTCGCTTATTTTTAAAAATTATTGAAAAAAGAAAATCCAATCCTTATCTAACAACAAGATTATTTTTAACAGTATATCCAAATTGGGAAAAAGGAATATGGTACAAAAATTCACCATTGGGAATTAATACAATTTTAAAGTGGACGAAAATATCGGCAGAATCAATTGGTAAAGACACAAAAAAAATGAAAATAACTAATCATTCACATAGAGCTTGTGCAATATCTGCATTAGCAAAAGAAGGAGTTGGTGAACAAGAAGTAATTAAGCTTACAGGACATTCTTCTGCCCATTCTTTGAAACCATATTTACAATTAAATGAAGAACACCATTTCCAACTTATAGAGAACCTTCGAGAAAATAAAAATAAAGAAAAGGATTCCTCAGCTTCTAACTTAAATTCATCACAGGTTATGATGGAAAACAATCCCCAAAATAATGCTACAACGTACAATTATAATAATTGTACTTTTTACATAAATAAGTAATTTTTTTTTCATAATGTTATTACTTTTTTGGCTTTGTATAATTGAAGTTTGCAATAAATAAAACGTTTAAACATATGATTTTTTTAGTTTTTCTCTCGTGAAAAAGTCATGTCGAATATCACTCAATTAAAAATTTTAAAAATTAAATTTTTCTCTTGTCGTATTCAAGTTTGTTGATTTTAGGTAATTTTGCTCATGACATTTAATCCACTACCACTCGCCTCACGGCTCGTGGTTTTGTTAAAAATGTCATTCGCAAAATTGCCAAGCAACAAACATTCATGACAATCGAAAAATTTTGCCGACAAAATTTTCACTCTCGTGGTATATATGATAAATTAACTCCAATGTTAAAATGTCATATACCTGGAAATGTTATTGTCACTTTGACATCGTTAATTTATCTTGCCAAAAAACACTCGAGCTTTTCTTTTATCAGATAAATTTCTTTTTAACTCAAAGTTTTGCCAATCAGTAAATTTGCTCGAAAAACTGACATTAGATAAAATGGCTCCACCTTCGGTGTCGCGATTTTATCATGTCAGTTTTTCTCGTAAAATTAGTGATTGGCAAAACTGTTTCGTTGCAAAGAGAAATTTATCCGATAAAAAAAAGCCCTTGTGTTTTTACTGTTGTTAAAATACAAACCACTTGTGCAATTATAAGTGACATTTTTTGATATCTCTTAAAATAACTCATATACCGAAGTTTGTCGTAATGCTGGTATAAATGTGTGCCTAGCTTCCATTTTTCACCAGTGACGTAATGATCTGAAATGAGGATTTTGAAAATTTTTGATAAAATCTGTTAAACTTTTCCATCCAAAAATTGAAATATCCACTTTTTGTCTGTGTATACACACATTATCTCTGTGTTTTCCTACAGATATTCATCACAGAAATTTATATAAATTGTTATTTGATATATTACACTGGTTGAATATGACAACATAGTCAACTTCCGTCGTTATAAATGTAAACAAATTTTTAATATAATCTTAATATAAAATGCACACAGGTCCTCTGTTTACCAAGTTATACAAAGAAATACTTAAGATACAAAGGAGCTATTACTTTACTGTTAAAAAAAAACCACCGTACCTCACTCCAGGTTAGTTCTAAACAAAGAATCCCTCTGTGTTCCAACATAAACAAGATATTTAGGTGAGAAGTTTTAAAATAACACAAACACCACACCATGATTTACACTCCTTAAAAGTTTGTCCCAATTATTCCTCCAACAATATAAAGTTTGAATCACAACTATGATTATAAATAATATCTTAATAGTTTTTATTGACTGATGATGTGAAAAAGTTGTCTTTTCCCAATTAATTTTCCAAAATTTACAATGCGTCTTCAGAGTCGCGCATACAATAAAATATTGCGAGTTGAGATGTTTTTTATTTCTATCGATTGTTAAACAGGGTGAATTCAATCTCTATGTATTTATCATTTATAAATCACTTTATTGTTTGCAAATAATCAAAAATCTTTTTGTTCCAATATCTGAATTGCGGAATCAATTTAATGGTTAAAACTATCCAATTACAGTAATTGTTAGTGCGCGTTGTATCAAGCACCTAAATTCGGTTTAATGATAGTTTAGACAGATTGATGTAATTATCATCTATCATGTTCAATCACTTAGGTGTTTGGTACAACGCGCCCTTTTAATGGTTGCACACATTGTATTCAACTATTTTGTTGAAATTTCTTTAACTAAATGTGGAAGAAATGGAATTTTAAAGATGATTTGTGTTGGTGTGAGGACATGAAATTTTCCCACGTCGTCAATCTACGATATGCAGGGCACAAGGAAATACACTGAGTTCGGACAGGTTGGGGATGTTGGGTCGAACTATACTAATGCTCGGTAGTAGGTACATTCTAAGTTTAATACAAGCTTAAATTTAAACCTGATTCGGAAGTCACATTGTGATGTACAGAAAAATGTTTAGCCGTAAACACGAAACATTTGACATGTCTCTCGTTTGTAATAAACCCCGAATTTGGAGGCTTAAAGCAAGTTTAGGGCTACTTAACATCAAAAACAAATACTCCTGTGAAAAACTTGGAAGAATGAAAAAAAGTGACGACGAAAACTTTGTAGAAAGCTTTGATATTTTATTAGATGATGGACGACACCCACAAAATTATAGAGAAAGGAATAGCAGTTTCGACATTTTGAATGATAATTATTTTCTAGAAAGATTGAGATTTAGAAAACAAGGAGCAAAACGAATAATAAATCTAATTAAAAATCAAATATTCAGTTCTCTAATAAAGTTAAATCATCCAGTTCAGGCTCCTTTCTCTTGAAATAAAACAAATTTCTTTGACAAAGCAACAATTGCCAACCTACACATTCTTTCAATTTAACGTGTGTCTGCTTATTTAGCAATTGTTACTTTTTTAGATAAACAATTCATAACGTTTGACATCAATTTGTAACGAAGCTGCTTGGCCGATATTTTCATAAATATGTATAATTAAATACATTGATACTGAAATAAATAAAATGTAATCCAACAATAAGCATAAATTCTAACCTAGATAATTAAATACCCATTACATTCCTACTAAATTGTATGATGTGAATTATCCTTTGACACACATTTAATAAGATAGGTCGGCCATATTGTGCTGGCGGGCAACCAAATCATTAGTTAGGGTCAAACCTTGTGTGTTTCCGCATCGGCTTAGTTTCATAATTTAGTATTCTGGTGTTATTTTCATAAAATTGTAGCCAACATGTATCGAAGAACGATAATGTACAGTTTAGAGTTTATGAAAGCTTGAATTTCTACTAATAATACAAATCGGGTTTAGTCTTGGTTCAGTAGGGGTATATGTATCACTTTTTCAACAGGATTTTTTTCCAAACACTCCATGTTAAATAGCAACTTTTTTTTGGCCTGTGAACAAATAACAAAAAACAAAAATTCAAAAATAGTATATTATGTAACGATCATATTGTAATAACCATTGCATGAGAGTTGCATACACTATTTTTTCTACGAAGAAATTTAATTAAAAAAAATATATATAAAAACAATGCACTACACGGGATTTGTACCCGGAATGTACAGATCGAAAAAAAACTTATGCAGCGCCGTTATCCACTGCGCCACGGGACCACATTGTTGAATTGATAGCATAAAGCGTATAAGTATGTTACTGTTATACAATAAGTAATAAATTATTGTGAACAAAAATAATAAGTTTATAGTATATTAAGTATTGAGAACGGTAAGGGTTCTTTACCGGTCGACAGCAATGTTTGGAGCGTAGCGAAGCCTCCAATTTTGCTGGAGACCGGTATTACCCTTAACGTTCGAGATGCTTATTTTTTGCGCTTATTTTTTTCGTGATCGTATTGAAATTTCGAATAAAATAATTTAAATTTCTTCGGAATGAACGAAATGTCAAAAGTGACATTTATACTTCTCGATCAGTTCAAAATATAATTTGCATTTTGATGAAATTGTTTTTATGCTATTTATTACTTTTTATATTGTTCTGTTCAGTTCTGTTCATTAAAAAATATGAATCTTCTTATTTTTTGTTGTTCCTTTCGTGTAATGAATGAAGTAATATATTATTCAGGACCACTTAAATGTATGTAGAGCTAAGACTTTGATAAGTAATTCACTTACCGACGTGTTAGACTTAGAAACCAGTAAACACAACCTACCGTTCTGACAACCGATGCTGTATATAAATAAAAAAGATCGATCTCGCAAAAAATATGTATTTGCTTGGTCATTAGGTATTTCCGGTCTGGTGCTCGACATTTCTTTTGAAAACTAACGTTAAAGATTTAAACTGTCATAAAACACTGTCAAACTGTTAAACATTCCACAGAAAATATTGAGTCTGCCTACTTGGGTATTTGAAAATCTAGATTTCTATTGGTCAATTTTTCAGTTTTATAATAAAAACCAGTATTATAATGAGTATCATTATGAAACTGAAAATTGGCGTTTAATTACCAACTTAAAGTATAGGAGTAGGAAAAAAAGTTAATTTGTCCATAATTTTTTTGACCATATTTTAAAAAGTTCTTATGTGTCTCAAATTGTTAGTAATTCATGCCAACTCAATGTTCCTTATTATTTCTTTTCATCACTCACCATTTTTCAGATATGTAAGATGCAATAGTCCACTTTTACGATCTATGCTTTAATCGTTAAAAAAAACACTCAATCATCATCATATTACACACACAGTCATCTCAACGGGCTTCAATTAAGCCTTTATTATGCTTTTTCAAGTAAAAAAAGATTTTTCGTAAAATTTATAGAATGGCTTGAAAATGAAGATTTTTTAGGTGAAAATCGAATTTTTCCATGCCCAATATATTGGCAGGGGTGGAGCTCGTGAAAAACTCCCTTCTAAGGTCCACACATCCAAAGATGTTATGTCGTATTTAACACATCCTCCCCAACAAAATTCAATTTACTTCAAGTGGCTGCCATTATTATTAACCTCCTTGACTAGATTATTTAGCTGAAAGGTATTATGTAATAATCAATTTGATATTGCAAATCGTTTATTGTCAAGCTATTCTTTGCTTGAATTTTCTTAAACGCATGTATGATACTACTTTTTAGAAGACTTTCCAAATGAGGTATTCAATTAAAAATTACGGCATTTAAAATCAAAAATAAACCCTACTCCAGGACTTTTATATAAAATAAATTGTTTGCCAAGTAATGAATTTGTTCCATAATTTATCAGTGCTCTGAAATGTGATTTATAATTATTGAATTCATCATATTTTCTATAGGTGGAATGAACAAGCTGAATTGAAATACCTCGCTGTCTTCATGAGAAAACAGCAGGAACCAAAATGAATGTGTGGGTATTGAGTCTACCGTTTGTTTCATTGTTTACAAGGGCATAATTTTTGGTAAATTTATGTCAAAGGTTTATTGATTTAAAAATGTACTGGTTGTATTTTGGGAAATAAAAAATATCACGCTGCTTCGTTTCCACCTTTGATACTTGTAATTATAATCAGCTTGTCTTGCTAGCCGCGTACATATAAGAGAACACGTATTTTAATGTGTCACACTACATAGGAGACTATTCAAAAGGTTATTTTCGAAAAATACACTACAAAATTCTGATTGTACGGCGGACTTAACAATATGGTAAATTCCGAAAAATAACAATAACAATTGCAGTAACCTGAGATTGAAGCAGCATTTGATTGGAAATTAAGTCTCAATGATCGAAATTCATGTATGATCTTTCATATTTAATTTCAAGTTATAATACAGAGTGAGTCAATACTGTACTTAGTATACTTACTCATGTTTATGCGTTTTTATTTATATCTTGACTTCGACAATAGCTATCAACATGCGGTTTTTGCCATTTTGTTGAGAATTTAATCCAGTTCCAGTTCCACTCTTTCTAATGACACTAATTTCGTTAATCGGATGATTCAAACCAAAGTTATAGGTATTTATCCACAAAACACTTTCCCACTTTCCCCCACTCTTTATTTGGAAAAATAGAATAAAGAGTACTTGAACAAATGTATGCGAAGTTTAGGCCTTTTTTTAGTTTACTCATTTAACAATTGGTATAAATGGGCATATTTCACAAAAAACCGGTTTTTTAATTTTTCTTTACAGGTTACGCCCCCAAGCGGTTAACCTAGAAACTTGAAAGTAATTTCCAACAATTTCTCTCGTCCACTTTTCCTGAGGAATTTTTTCTTCTAAAGTTATAACATGAATAGTTTCTGATATATAGCCGAGAGATCGGCTTTTTGGACCACCCGGTTACAATACAATACAATATAAATTTAAAGGCTTCAAAACTTCTATTTTACTTTGTATCTAGACACTCGAGTGATATATTTATATGTATACCGTGAATGAATAGTTTTCCCTAATTTATTCACTTAAAGTGAAAAAGTATTCACAATTTTCAATTAACTCTGAAACAACAGAGCGTCGTAAGAAAAACATTGTACTACTTTTAGACGCGGGAAAATTGTCCTTCTTCCTTCTTTATCACACACAGAGAACAAAAAACATAAAAGGACATATTTGCATAATTCAGAGCATGTACGCGATGTTCTTTAATCGAGTGCCACGGTTTATTCTGGTCTTTCCATATGAATGCAACGAACGGAGGCATGAGAATCGTGCCAATTGCTGTTTTGTTTTAATTTATTCAAAGGTTCATTGAAACAAAGTACAAAAATAAATGTAAGAGGATTAGTTTTGGAACAGTTGACGTACGTCGGTATGTAGACAAAAGGAAACCTCTTTTGTTGGGAGATTTATAAGTGTGTTTATATTAGATTGTTCAAATTGATGTCTACCAGGTGTGGACTAACTTAAGCGGTGGCTTTGCTTCTCTAGGTGATGTCATTGATTTACAAGATGGAATGAGAAATCATTTGTGAATGACCGACTTACTACATTCTATTCTTTTAAGTTGCTTTAGAAGATTATTTTAACGGGTTGAAGATTACCGTTATATAAATGCTTTTTTTTTGTAGAATACCTGCCTATATCTTGGTAGGAAATTATTACTTAAATCCTCAATTAGAAATAGGTATTTTGATAATTAGCAATTTTGTATAACGCGTGGTATTTTCCAGGGACTAACTAACTTTACTATACTTTAATAAGTTATACAAAATTGTACTACTATTTCATAACGATTCTTTCAAATATTGAAAGGTGTAGAGGAGGTTATTATAAACAAGGGGAAAATGAATGCAACAGCTGAAAAGTGGGGAGGTATGAATTGGATTGGGGAGTGGAAAAGACAGTATTGCGATTTCTGGCCAAGTTTGACCAAGTTTGAAGTGTACCTACTAGCAAAGAAATATTTGAAACAAATCAATCGTGATTAGCAAATTGTATAATACAGGGTGTCCCAAATAAGAGTGACTGATTTTAAACATAAATGCCCAGCTTATTAATTGCTCCAAAGAGATGGGGTTTTCACTGGTTTCACTAGTTTATCAAAGATATTTTTTTAGGCTTGGCTGGCATCTCATCTCATCAATACTACTTACTAATGTTGGTCAAATTCAAAGGGAGAAATATGTATTATTTTAAATGAAACATCCTATAATTTTTGATCTCATTCGAAAGAGCAATCATTTTCCTTTCCAAAAATGTATAGTTTTCTATCTTTTGTTTCATTAACAACAAAGATATTCGAAGTTTCATGTAGTAGTACATTTTTAATTAGTAGTTTCATATGAACGTATTTCGATGCCTAAAATCAACTCATGCTGTGACCGTTTGACGCATAACCACAAAATCAGCAATTTTGACAATAGTAATTTTGTTAAGTCATATAAGTTGGTTTCGGAATGATCTATACAGTGAGTGAAAAAGCTCAAACTGTAATATCTTTGTTGTTAATGAAACAAAAGATAGAAAACTATACATTTTTGGAAAGGAGAATGATTGCTCTTTCGAATAAGATCAAAAATTATAGGGTGTTCCGTTTAAAAAAATACATATTTTCCTCTTTGAATTTGATCAACATTAGTAAAACACCCTGTGTTGATGGGATGAAGTGCCAGCCAAGTCTAAGAAAATCTCTTTGATAAACTAGTGAGACTAGTGAAAACCCCATCTCATTGGAGCAATTAACTCTTATTTGGGACACCCTGTATATCTGGATAAGGTAGGAAGGTAGGAAGGTAGGAAGGTAGGAAGGTAGGAAGGTAG